>NQII01009418.1:3416-52930 GCA_002778355.1 Clitarchus hookeri | reverse complement strand
AACAAAATCTTCGCTATCTCTGCATGGATTGTGACAAGTTACTTCATGCATTTGCAAACTGAAAATAGCAAAACAAATTTCTTGTAACTGATTAAAAGCAGAATGCCTGATTGTGTAGTCAACTTAAGTACACATTTATAATTGTGTTAACAGTGCAAAACACGATTTCTACTTTTCAGTAGCAAGTGATGGTAGTAATAAAGGTAAAAGTAAAAATATTTCCTTTAGTTACAGCTATTTCACAGAAAAAAAAATTTTCCCGAAAACAAACCCTTTTATTTATACGAAAATACAATACGTTAATTGACAATCNCAATCGAAAGTTTGTTCAGACAGTCATTCATTGTACATTGCAACCATTACTTGTGTGTGTTTCAGTGTCACAAATTGTCTGTCTGTGGTATTGCTGTCTGACTGGAATGCAGTTTACAAACGAAGCAGCATTTTACATGCTGATCTTAGGAGAATGTTGTCGGAACTGCAGAGAAGCTACCGTTTGTATGCAGAAAGATACTCACAGCACGTCCCTCACTCGTACAATGTCTTCCAGTGTCTTGCATGTCGCATGCGCAAAACCAGGCTATTGCAGCTGACACACAACAAAGGCCGTCTCAACAGACGACTAGTGAGAGACGAGAGGACTGTTGATGTACTTGCCGCCACGGTAGTTAATCCTTATAATTCTACAGAGGATTGCCAAGACTCAGGATTGNTGATCATTCCATTATATTCCAGGATGTCTTTTTATTTCCAGGATTTCCTATTGCATAAGTAACAGTCATATATGTTTAAAATAAATAGGTAAAATTGCTTATAAGTGGACTCACCTAAGGTAATTTTTGAAACCTATCCAGATACACATGTGCTGATAAATAAACTTTCACTTTTATTAGGAATGCACCAATGAATCTTAATCAGTGGGGACTGGATACAAAAAGCATTGAAATTTTTTTTAATAACATGGAAATGTAGTAAATATGCATTTGTTTTGTGTTATGTTACTAAATTCTATAAATCAACGGGGAAAAACCCTGGTATTTCCAGGCTTTCCCTGATTTACAGGATAAAAATTATTTAATTCCCCCCCAATATTTTCAGGATTTCCAGGGTCAGTAGACATACTGTACAAGTATCACCCACACACAAATGGTAAGAGGCCCAATGTGTTGAACTATGAGTATGTGAGGGAGTACAAAGAGGGGATGCATCACAAGTCGGTGTACATTAGACTAAAATTTAAAAGTATAAATAACATAGGTAATCTATAAGATATATTCAAAGGCTAGAAATACTGAACAATTAAGGGCGTCGGACCCCAAAAATTAATGATTTTATTTTTTGTACCAAACATTGTTTAACTTGTACACATTATATGTGATGACATTTTCCTAGAATAATTTTTTTTTTTTTTTAATAACTTGCTATCAAATTTTTTATGTTTTGCTGCAGCCATAACAACAAATACTAACTAAGTTGCACAAATTAAAAAATTTAAAAAGTCAACTAATCCCATGGGCTACAGTGTGACATATATAACCAAATAACAAGTCGTATATATGGGGGGAAAATNCCATGGGCTACAGTGTGACATATATAACCAAATAACAAGTCGTATATATGGGGGGAAAATTTTTCTATATAAATTTTTTTGCATACTTTCAACTTTTTTTAAACATATAAACTGTTATGATGATTGCATACATATATGTTGCACGGTAGCCCATCACATTAGTTTACTTTGTACATTTTTTCATTTGACCTAAAATGATTCAAGAAATATACAGTATAAAATTTTTTTATCCAAGGAAAATGTTATTACATATAATTGTACAAGTTGGACAATATTTGGTACAAAAATTAAATTATTAATTTTTTGGGGTCCAACACAGTTAAACTAACTAAACAAAACAACTGGCCAACTTAATGGACATGCATACACGTAAACCATATTTGTTACATTACCAAAAATAACTCACTTAAAGCAGAGATCATGTATGAAATCCACCAGAAACTCATACAAATCATCTGGATGCGCCTTCTCATCAAGTTTCCTGTACTCTTTTGTTTCTGGATTTACAAATTGTGTTGGCAATATAGCCCTTGGTGATGGCTCTGCTGCGAAGCCTACCCTTCAAAACAGAATAACCAAAAAAAATGCATGCAGACATATGACAGGTCAAAACGTTCTCAAAAATAACAAAACCCCCTCTTTAACAAAATTTGTGTCCATTCCAGTCAAAACTGTACATAAAGCCAAGAAAATTTCCACCCCTTACAACAAACTTATTTTTACCTCTTTGACATAAAACCCAATCATTACAAAGGCATTGATGATATACATCCTTATAAGATATTTTCCTTAAGGTTTATCTTGTTTTACAGAAGGGTATTTAAACTTCAAAAAAAGTTCTGTTTTATGAATATAATGAAATAAAAAAGCAAATGTGCAAGATCCATTGAATATGTAAGTCTGANAAAAAAAAGTTCTGTTTTATGAATATAATGAAATAAAAAAGCAAATGTGCAAGATCCATTGAATATGTAAGTCTGATATAATATATTATATTTGTCTCTCTGTAGACCAAGTAAGTTTTTCATATTAAGAGTGATAATCAACAGTGACAAATTAAATTGAAAAACTTTTCCAAAGTTATTAATAATAGTTGTTTGAAACAAAATTAGTAGTGCTCTTTATCTATATGAATTTCAAAGTTGCCACAAGTGTGTGATACTGTACGTGCGCACAAAAATTAATTTTTAAAATATTTTCAGATAGAAATCATATATATGAAAGTTCAAATGCAATACCTTTCTTACAGACATAACATACAAAAGATCAAGTGCAATCAAATTTCAGCAGTAGCAATAATACAGAATAATCTGCACGAGAAGAAAGAAAAACATTGCAATTACCTCTTTATAAAGAACCCCATTATAACAAGTTTCTACTGGTTATCCATGGAATGGCAAAAGCACACTGATATAAAAGCTCAGAAAGTCAGAAATGTTTAAATAACTATGATGGGCAAGAAAGTTNGGAATGGCAAAAGCACACTGATATAAAAGCTCAGAAAGTCAGAAATGTTTAAATAACTATGATGGGCAAGAAAGTTCAAAAGGTAAATCACTTAAATGATTCAAGCAGTGATTATTAAACCATTGGCAAATTTGTAATTTTGTCCAAAACCCCAAGCAAATTCATTGTAAAAAAAAAAAGTGATGTAATTCCACATTGGTGCATGATCCAAATTCATAATTTTGCAGCAATTATGTTTGTAACAGCAGACCCTACTTCTTTAAACTTTTTTTTATCCCACTTGGAGAACTTGCAGAAATGCTGATCTCAGATCTAACAACATTCCATGCTATTCTTTACATGGAAAGATGGATGGATGATTCATACCACTCGCATGGCCCTAGACCAAGTCACAGTGTTGAGAAGTACAGCACACCAAAAGCTCTAAAGGCATGATAATAATGACGTGGAGATGAGCCATACCACTCTACCAAAATACATGACTGGTACAGACATAGCTCATGCAAAAAAGTGACAGTAACTTGGCAGCCAAAAATAATAACAGGAAAGTAGCCAATCAGTTTTACATAGTTACGTTCCCTGTATTTAATTTTTCAGAAAAAAAACACCATGCCAAATGAATTCAAAAGTAAAAAAAAATATAGTACAGTGTATTTTGTGGCGTGGGGAAAGCAATATAAAATGAGGATTTCGTCCATAGCCTCTCAATTCCCTTTTCAAATTGTAATTCCCACTTCACAAAAGCTAATAAACAAAAAATAACAACATAAAACTTAAAAAAAAAAAAAAATCTACACACACATCAGAGACAGTTGCCTGTAAAAACATGGACAAAACTGTACCAAAATAAGATATGATTTAAAAAATCTGTTGAAAAAAAGAAGAGTTTAATCTCTTCTCTTCCTTTCCTTTAGTTCTTTTTTCATAACTTTACATACACCTTTCAAGATAGTACGAGCAACTTCAGTTCTCTCAATAATTTTACTCTAAATTGATTTCTTAAGATTATTGTAATGACGCAGTATTCTTAGTTTTCGGGACACGTGTTTCAATTTCGTTTGTTTTTCTTAAGTTTTGCTAAGCTTCGTAATATTTTTATCAGGATTTAAGGTTAAAGGTGTGGTGGTCCGTTTTACTGTGATAGTTTGTTTATCAGGCATAAGTTTGCCGTTTTACGGTTATCGGGCGGACAGTTTTCGTTTCGTTTCTAAAGTCGTTGTTTTCAATTTCTTAAGCGTCAGCATTAATTAGCTTTTTTCAGAATGCGTCAACAAGCAGTTTTGATAACGTGTGGAAAGCGTGCGTGACCAGGCCCTTATCTCAGAAGAGGGGGGTGATAGGCAGCACAAAGACGCGTGTGCCTGTCCCCCTTCAAGTCACTTCAGGTCAGTCGCTCTTGAGGGCAAGTTGGCGGCGAGGTCCGTTGGAGGTCAGTCGCCCTTCAGTTCAGTAATACAATGCTCGCCCAGGCCGCGTCGGGCGTGAAGATAACCCCCACATCAGCAACTAGACTTTGCTATTTTATTTCTCCGCCGGTGTGGGAGGTGTACACATTTATTATTTCTTCGGGCCAGTTTTTAAGAACATAATAATTAAGTAAACGAATGTGGCTCCGTTCTGACCATGTCTAATTATCTGTAAACGTTTCGTATTCTGCATATTTTGAACTTTGGAAGTGAAATGTGTAACTTCAAGATAAATAAAAGTATATAACAACTAGTCTGGAACTTGAACTTATTTCTTAATTAATCTGCGTCCATTTTACTGAGTCTCGTGTTCCACCTCTGAGCTAGTTGAGTGCAAGTCAGCAATTTATAGTCGGCTTGGTAATTGTAGCGCCCAACGTTACACTATCATTTACTTCACCCAATCTACTGCTTACATTCAGTTTAGTTTTGTCTGCTTTATCTTCAGAACTTCCTCAGCTCTTAAAAGTTTTTTTTTTATCCTCGTTCAGCTCATTTTTCAGATTAGATACTTTTTATTTTCCTGCTGCCATAGTGATTCCATCATTTAAAGCCATTTGTTTATGTTTTAATTTGTTTTGAGTTGAATGTTTACTTATTTTGAACGAAAATAGTTAGAATTGTAATTAAGGACATCACCTCAAAATTCTTATTTAGTTACTTGTTTGGTTAAACTTAACGTATTTTGACAGTTTTTTTTATTTTCTTTTATTTTACTATGTGAAATGAGCTCAATTATATTTGGAATTGTTAATTATTTTGGCACCATTTCCACTTTGCACTTTACCTGGCTTAATAAGCTTGTTTTGCCACAGAGGAATGCATTTAATTACAGTTCTGATTAGATAAGTGCCACATCTCAGGAAGTGACTAATATCTTGGAATTTCCCATTTTTAATTACTATTACTGTCACTGTGTGAACCCCTTTTGATTGACACTCTCTACCTAGATGCTATGGACAGCGGTACATGGTAACTTCTGTTCTGCAAGAATTCATTAATTTTGCACTTACCGCCTATTATAATGTTAGGAAAGGTGTACGAGAGGTGCCTAGTGTGTTTAAATATGCGGGGCATGATAAAGAAGAGGTCCTAAATGCATTGCGGTAATTTTGAAGTGCTACGCAAAACTAAGTGAGCTGCAATCTCCACCAAATAAGTATGGCCTACATCTGGTATGGTACTACAATTTTAAAGAACTGTTACGTATGTGCATTACAATAATTTTGAACAGTTTGGATTATCAAATTACTTAAATTTTCAAAAGAGTAATTTTAGAATTTTAAATTATTTTCTGAAACTAATGAAGGGCATAATAATTAGGTCGGACATTAACCAGAAGCCAGCAGAAAGATCTCTTGTTCTGTAGCCGTGCAAAACTATGAACATTCTAACATGACTCATTTCTGAGTATACTACGAGCCATTTGAATTTTAATTTCTCACGTAAATTATCCTGAAATCAAATCTACGGAACTTTGTGTGGGAGTTTCGTTATATTTGCGACATGTGTTGCAATTCAGGAAGTTTTAATAAAATGTATGTCATATTTAGTATCTAGGAGGTTCCTAACTTATGATCGTAGAGTTAATACCTTGGTACGTTAACTCATTTTGAGACAATTGCATAAAAATGTTTTATACTGCATATGTAACATTTCTTTAGTTCTAGGAATAATTATATTAAAATAGTATTAAAACAACTGTTCAAACAGTTTAATTTGTATGAGCCGATATAACAAACTGTAAGTACTACACCTTCCATGACTTCCATCACAGAAAGTAATTTGGGGAAAAATTAGATTCTGCATTAAATGTGTGGATGCAGTTCCATGACGTACATTGTCATCGGCTAGGTATTTTGTTTTGGTAATTATCTAGTTTAGGGGCTTTTCTGAAAAACACAATAAAAATTTAAAATTATGATATATTTCNTTAAAAACTATGTGGCTGGACAAACTTCTACGAAACTTGTATTGAGATATTACTGTGAAAGAATATTGTAAAAATTTAGACAGATTCTGTTCAGTCATTGAGTTTCATGACTATTCTTTTTGTTACTGGATAATGTATTAGCAACACCCGCCATTTGCTTGTGGGTAGTCTTGTATTAAAATATTTATTTGTGCGTAATGTGTGCAATATAATTCTATTCGTAAATTACTTTAAACATATAATTCTTAGGGTCATTTAATGGTTGATTGACACACATTATCACCCGTATGAAGGAATAAATACAGTTTTACTTAAAAGCACACTTTTCTTCAACAAGCAAAAAATTCAGCTTTAGGTATGATTTTTTTAAAGGTAAACGAAATTTCTTGGCATTGTTTATATAATAGGAAAAAGAATAACGTTTAAATCTTTTACTAGTTTGTCAACATAATAAATCATACATCCTCAGAAGTGTTGACCACAATTAGTTAAAGGTATTAATTTACGTCAAAAAAAAATAATAATCCAAGCATAAATCAATATAAATACACCAGTAGGGCTAATATTTTTTTTAATTAACGTGTTAATGTTTGTAGTGTTGATTATATTTATTACTGTTAGTTGTTTATCCAGTAGACATCAGCCAGCTGTAGTAAACACCAGCTGCCTCAAGTCGGAGTTTTTCTTTTATTAGGTATGCGGAATGATACGCAACCAAAGGGCAAAAATTAGTAGGGCTTTCACAAATACTTTACCGTGGAATGCCTTTACTTACCTAAACATTTAATAAGAATTCTACTCTCCAATCCACCTCGATGAATGAAATATTATCACATTCCAGACGTAGGCGTATTTCAGCAGTCAGAATGTGTAAAGGCTCAAGGCGATATCCCTATTCACAGAGCACACCCACTCTGGCCTATCGCAAACAAGGTTTTGAAGCGCAAGTAAAGATATAAAAAGAACATTGTAAATTAATTCCTTAACTGTACATACTACCACTGCACTTATTGCAATGATTCGTCATTTCTTACTTTTACTTGCAGAGAAACAATGCCAAAGGCTTACAGTNGTAGAGTAGAAATATATCATAATTTAAAATTTTTATTGTGTTTTTCAGAAAAGCCCCTAAACTAGATAATTACCTTTGTTTTTAGTATTGTTGTTAGTTAAGTTATGTTTGTATCAGCGAAGGCATTTGAATTTTAGAAGCAAAAAGTGGTATTTTTCAAAAGTATAGCAGTAGGCCTTTGGATGTGCTTTAAAAACTATGTGGCTGGACAAACTTCTACGAAACTTGTATTGAGATATTACTGTGAAAGAATATTGTAAAAATTTAGACAGATTCTGTTCAGCCATTGAGTTTCATGACTATTCTTTTTGTTACTGGATAATGTATTACCAACACCCGCCATTTGCTTGTGGGTAGTCTTGTATTAAAATATTTATTTGTGCGTAATATGTGCAATATAATTCTAATCGTAAATTACTTTAAACATATAATTCTTAGGGCCATTTAATGGTTAATTGACACACATTATCACCCGTATGAAGGAATAAATACAGTTTTACTTAAAAGCACAATTTTTCGTCAACAAGCAAAAAATTCACCTTTAGGTATGATTTTTTTAAAGGTAAACGAAATTTCTTGGCATTGTTTATATAATAGGAAAAAGAATAACCTTTAAATTTTTTACTAGTTTGTCAACATAATAAATCATACATTTTCATGCATCCTCAGAAGTGTTGACCACAATTAGTTACAGGTATTAATTTACGTCTAAAAGGAAAATTAATCCAAACATAAATCAATATTAATACACCAGTAGGGCTATTATTATTTTTTAATTAACGTGTTAATGTTTGTAGTGTTGATTATATTTATTACTGTTAGTTGTTTATCCAGTAGACATCANATTTTTTAATTAACGTGTTAATGTTTGTAGTGTTGATTATATTTATTACTGTTAGTTGTTTATCCAGTAGACATCAACCAGCTGTAGTAAACACCAGCTGCGTCAAGTCGGAGTTTTTCTTTTATTAGGTATGCGGAATGATACGCATCCAAAGGGAAAAAATTAGTAGGGCTTTCACAAATACTTTACCGTGGAATGCCTTTACTTACCTAAACATTCAATAAGAATTCTACTCTCCAATCCACCTCGATGAATGAAATATTATCACATTCAAGACGTAGGCGTATTTCAGCAGTCAGAATGTGTAAGGGCTTAAGGCGATATCCCTATTCACAGAGAGTACTCTCACACCCACTCTTGCCTATCACAAACAAGGTTTTGGAGCGCAAGTAAAGATATAAAAAGAACATTGTAAATTTATTCCTTAACTGTACATAGTACCACTGCACTTATTGCAATGATTCGTCATTTCTTACTTTTACTTGCAGAGAAACAATGCCAAAGGCTTACAGTGGGTACAGTCCCAATTCGCTTTCTGTGTGTTTGTAGTGTGTGTGAGCCAAAAATCTGATGATTTACAAATGCCAATTATCAAATACTTACTTTGTATACGCTGTGCCTATGTCAACTATTATTGGTTGTTTGTCGGTAGACAAACCAAGTGAATCGTATTTTTCATAAAAAGGCATTCTCAAGGTATTCGTTTAAACACCCAACTAACATATCATAACATCCTCGCCCTCCTACAAAAAATTATTAAACCATAGAATAAACTGCACAAGAGCATTTAACTTATAACAAAACTACGCAAGCACAAGCAACAGGCTGACCAATAAGCAGAAAGTGAAAATCCCATGCTGAGACTCAAAACATTACTACTAACTTTCCAACAAAATAAAAATAGAAGAAAATCACTTGCAATTATTAATGGTCATCTTACAGCTTCCAAACGTTGTAATATTACAATAATAAATTTAATATTTCCAAATTCCATACATAATTACTTTCCATTCCTATGCACAAAAAGGATATCTTAACACTTGACATGTTCCTGTCCAAAATTCGCACTCAGAGGGCCAACGGGATGTGCACCAAGGGGCTGCAGATAATTTTTTTAAGACGCAAAGCTCTCTTTCGCATCGACTCAGGGTTGACGTGGTACACTCCTACGTGGTCTGGCATAGCCACTGTTATAACGTCATCGGCCCACAGTCACTGCCCCAGTGCGGCCCACGGAACATGCACGTCGTGTGTCCCGATGCATGCCCGAATCCGAGTGATCCAACCGAGTTCCTGTGGTGTCCCTAGAGAGATCTGTGTAATTAGGTTATGAATCAAGTGTTAGAATGTGTAGTAAATAACATTATAATTTATCATCCACTGGCAAATATTCGTGAAATTCATCCTTAAGGGATTACCGAGTAATCGCAGAATAAATGAACCACACATGTATATTTAAAGAGCTGTACATTAGCAAGGCTAGGGTATTTGAAGTGTTCAATATAATTTTCCGAGTGCCATTGAGTATCTAGTCAAGTCAATTTGTGAGGTGGGTATTAATTAGAATTTCCTTCAACCTAACAGTTCTAGTACTAGAGTACCCCAAAACTTACCAGACGTAAATTTCCCACGTGCACTGCATTATCACCACATAATCACGTTTTGTATTCAAATTAGTGCTTAATTAAGAACTATTAACTATCTACATTGTTAAAAAAACTAACTCAGAACATTTCAGTGTTTTATGTGTATATATTTCAAGTTCAATGTTAATGAAGTCAGTTAATTAAATTACCTCATAGCGTGGAGCGAGCTCTCGGCAAGGATGCCGCGCGCTCGCACGATCTCCAGCAGTCTGATTCCATGGGTCTTAGGTGTTGCACGTGCATCGCATCGTGGGGGACTTTCATACTTTGTTCTGAACACTTAAATGCAATAGGTTAACATAATTTACTGGAACTTTTAATTTACCAACAGTCTTCCACCCGTTCGCAGCACCCCTCCATCAGCTCAATTTACCGACCCCAGAGGTTTAATTACTCTTCTAAGTTTTCGCACAATTCTTGGCGTTTTTGAAAGGTAACGGCCACTGGCAGGCCTTGTGAGTCAAGTCCACTTTAATTTGCATTGCATACATGTAACAGTGTACACTATTCGCCATTACAATTTATTTCAGTTAACCGAAACTTGTGAGTTCCGAGTTTTGTGTTGTATTTCGGGACCTGGCCCTATCCAGTAAGTCATCGCCACCTCAACGAGGCAGCTTTCATTTATAAGGTAAAAGGTGTGTTGGGGCGCCTGAATACCCGAGCTGTATATTAGGTTTTCCTATAAATTTGTATTGTGTGTGTCAGGCGATACGGCCACGTGGTCGTTCGCCCACGATCCTGAGAACAGTGACTTCGTAATCAACCAGTAAGCCGACGCCCATCCTATTAGAAATAGCAATATTGTGTAATATTGAGGCTTTTCTTAACATAGTTGTCGGGAGAAGTCCACATTACTATCCCCCATTGCTCAGGTAACATTAAATGGCTTGCCCAACAAAGTTTTACCACAAATAAAGCGTAACAAAAATGTGCGTGCAAATCAGGAGAAGAAAGGACAGTTGGACTTAAAACTCTCCATTTGTGCAACTTGACCAGAAACAACAAGGCCCGCACTGCCATTTTGCGGCATAGCTCAGGCCTGTGTGGGACAATAGCCTCTGACATTACTGCCGACCGGCCAGCAAGCGTGCACAACACCGGACGATATGTTCCACATGCAGGAGGAACCCGCGAACGGTAAACCCCGCTGCCTTTCAGGAAGGTGGCCCGCGATTACAATCAGGGATTGGGCTACAACGTCGCATCGAATGCATGTTCTGTGTGACCACGTCGTGTTATATACAAAAGACTGCTGAGAAATGGACTACAATCCAACTGTACCATCCATCCACCAGTCGGAAGTATGATCAGTGTGGAAAACTACTATCGATCGATCCCTTCAAAATATATTACATACACGTTGGTATATGCAAGTGCCCGCAGACCAAATACGATGCATACGTCCTGCCGCCACTTGCTTCCACATCGGTCGCCTACTGAAGTGTGCGATCCATGTGGGCGGATGTTCGCACGGTGTCCGTGCACTGTGGTACATGCCAAAGCGTAATATATGCGAGTTACTTACACCACTCACAATAAATTACCCTGTGGCACCATCAGTTGCAGTACTTGCAATGTACGGAACAGTGAACAATATGCCAGCCACAAATCCAAGATCACGAGCTTCAGCCAGCACCCGGTGAGAACCGAACCCAAACAATATCCAGGGTTCAATGCATCGGGCAGAATATTGTGTGAATCTCAAAAATACATGCATAAACTATAACATAAACCATGTGTCCACGAGCTCCTTGTGCCCACTCAGACTGCTGCAGTAACAACTACACCTTCTACACCAGGCCGCACCAACTACATCAGGCCAAAAGTGCGTAGTGCAGTTCGTCAAGAACTAAACTTGCACCTTCTTGCCGACAAGGATTACACAACTTAAGAGACTGCCCTACTCATTTATTACAAGAGGTTACTCTTTTATTAAATGGGAAGGCGATCCGAAACAGTATTTACCTCAAAGCCCCAGCTGTTGGGCGCACTAGCAATTGGCCGTTGCATCGTCGCAGCTCGCACAGCTAAATACGATGCAACACACCACCAGGTGATGTCAACTGGCTTGTAGTCCGAAGCTGAAGTCATAAGTGCCCCAAAGTGTAACTCGTAGTGTACAGCATTTTTAAAAACACATTAAGCACCATGACCGCATTCACATCTACAGTCAGGGGTGTGTTTCATTGTATTAATAGCAATCAAGCATGGCATTCTACATCCCTTTGCCTGTGTGGACTCATCCATCTCTTCAAGAGGCAGACACCTGGCAAAACTGTAGCCTGTGAAATTCAAATGTGACACAGCTAGTGAAATTCAAACACTTTTTACGAGAAATGAAATATCACATTTAACATTGATTTATATAAGATAAATTATGTTTTCTAAAACGGAGATTGCCTATAAAGGCTTCTATCCTTGTAATATATCATTTAGTGTGGTGACATGCCCATCATCTTCACAACTTCAATCTTAATAGACATTTGTTAATAATCGGGGGGTGTCACCAATGTGTTTCATTTAATTTATATACTTTTTCACCATTACAATCATATCACAAAGTGCTCATGTTATGTTTCATTATTCGCAGTCTGACTTTGGTTCTGGTCAGTCGTGATGCAAACCAAGGTCACTCTGCAGTTCGTCTCAGCACTCGGACCAGACCGGTGGCGTTGGTCGCCCACTCTCCCGCGAGCCCCCTTAGTATCATCATTTAGGCTCTAATAACTTCACTGCAATATTAATTAATCAGTCGGAACTGTTGTTATCTTTATTAACTGTACCAAGGGGAGAGCCACCTGCCCTCTCATGAGAGAGCTTAATGCAATTGTGTATCAATATATTACCACATTTATTTAACACTAAGGTCACCGGCAGGTCGTAAGTGCTGGGTCCATTTTCATATATTATTCACCTGCAGTCAGAACAGTGAATAAACCACTTTACCAAGTTAACCGTGTCAAATCATTGTAGGGTACTACATCCCTTGTAGCATCACCCACAGGTTCATAGCCTATTTCAAGTGAACAAGACAGCCTACAATCTCGTCATCAGGTATAAATAGCGCACAGTAAGTACGAGACGTGAACCACGCTTTCACAAGCGCCTTTGTGCCCACTCTGACTGCCGCAGTCGGGTCAACCGCACCAGCCGCAGCAGCGAAAGTGCTACAAAGTGTAGTGCATTAGTGTACATTATGCCAACAAAGGACAGCGCCATAGGAGTTTTCAAGTATACTTGGCAACGCTGTAGCTGGTGTAACGTGGACGCATCACTGAAAGTGCAATACAAACTTTTATGTAATAATGTAACACTGTAAGTCATTGCGTTTTCTTGTGCTTAATTTAATTCATATCATTTTTCATCACATATTTCATCTTTCAGTGTTTTTGTGTTTCACCTTTTCGCCGCTTGGCTTCGGCTTTTGCCACTGGTGGTGGAAGCCAACCAAGCTCGCCCCAGTACTTCTCAGCACCTGAACGAGACCAGAAGTCTATGTCTCTCGCTCCTGCACGAGTACCGGTGAGGCCCTCGGTACCTGCATGTTAAGATGAAATCATCTTCACTATAGTAGCATTCAAGTAATTAACCGGAACATTTCTTTTGTTTGTTTCAAGTACCGAGGGGAGATCAACTGTACTCTCACTGGAGATTTTTCAACGCGAACGCGTTTATCAACTTAAAGCCACGTGTTTTCGCTGTGCAAAGGCTGAGGCAATTTTTCATATCATTCATGAATTTATTCACCTTAGAATGGACGATGTATGAACCGCTCAAACAGTAAAATAGTGTATTATTATTATGGGGCGACCTTGTAAGCATCATCAGTGTTAAGTAAAATAGTTCAGGCGTACGAGACGGCCGACAGTCTCACCATTCTATGTAAAGTGTGCAACTGTAAGTACGCAACAATCAGGCAATAACTGATGGCAGGTTCACCATGGTCCCTGGGCTGTCGACTGTACAACCCTCACTTCATTAGCTTACCGCTGAGTTATGGTGCCGGGAAAAATTATATCATCAAACCAGCCCTGGTAACCGACGCCACGTCACACGTGACATCACCAACAAACTAATGGAGATATCCAGGGCACCCTGGGCCATCTACCGGATGTCCCTTATTATTAACTCTCCACTGGGTCATAGTACCAGGCCATGCAACACTCAACCAGCTCTGAGTATCGTCGACCACGTCAAGTTCTTAAGCACATATTTAAATACAAAACATGATAATGTGCTGGCTTGCTGTGCATCTAGGAAATTTAGGTCTGTTAAGTTTTGGTGCACTCTAGGACCACTACAGTAAGGTGGAAAAAATACTCATTTCCCACATCACTAATTGGCTTGATTTGACACACAATTGCAATAGGAAAATTCTATAGAACACTTCAAATACCCTAGTCATGCTACTCTACACCTCATTAAATATACAGGTGTGGTGAAATTATTCAGCGATTACTTGGCAATCACATATGGGCTAATTTAACGAACATTTGCCAGTAGACAATAAATTCTAATGCTATTTACTACACATTCTAACACTTAATTTGTATCCTTATTACACAGATATCTCTAGGGACACCACAGGCACTCAGTTGGATCACTCGGTATAGGACATGCATCGGGACACACAACATGCGTGTTCTGTGGCCCTCACTATGGGCCGATGATGTGATAGCAGTGGCCGTGCCAGACCACACAGGAGTAGTCCACATCAAATGCCATCCTCTCCAGGAGGCCACTGTTAGGGCAGGCAGGGGCGACTCAAGGCCTCGTGGTGAAGCACGTGATTGAACAGTGCCTCGGCCGGAAGCGGAGCCGTTAGTAATTTCTTTTTGTATATAAAACTTATGTACGTTTGCCGAATCACACAAAATCATTGAAACAAATATTTTAAAAAATGTCCGACCTTTTTCTTGTTGCTTGCACTTTTCTACCACTCAAATTAGCTGGTTTTCTAATTTTGCATATAGTTCGTTCCGATTTTTCTGTTATAGCTGCTGCACGTTCACTTGCATGATATATGGAATGGATAAGTAGTACGGATGCTTTTTCCTTTATCACAAAATCAATCACATTCCTTACGACTTCTCTGCACTGATTGACACACCACTGCCACTTTTATTCTACACCTCGTACCAACGTTAGTGCGTGCATAAACACGTTATCAATCACGAGCATACGAAAACGGACAAATACCGTGGCACGAGTTCAGGCCAGTGCTACACTACCCACCCGCAGTTGTGAACTTTCTTTCCCCTCCATAAATTATTTTATCTGTTTCTTTCCAAGGTGGTGGGAATGCCATTTTGTAGTTCGCTTATTTTCTGGCTACTCTTGTTGGGTTCTTGTAATACTGGTCAGCGCTGTAAGTACTAAGTGGAATGCGTCATAGTACACACATTAATCTATGGTATATACGAAAAAAAAAATGGCGATTGGGAGACTTTTGAATGCGATTGTTGATATGATAATATTTGTTTTCGCTGTGATATTCATGTATTTTGTTTACAAAATTACGTCAGCAGGCAGTTGCAGTGGTTTTGATTATCAATAGTTTTTTTTTAAAGGTCTTTATCTTTCCTCGAAAAAAATCTAAGGATATTATGTGGTTAGTGTTATAAAAATTTTGGGGAAATAGTTATTTTTCATTCTCAAAATAATTGCTGCAATTTATTAACAAAAAAATTATGGACATAACTCATAAATTTGAAATGTCCAAAAAAGGGACATGTTATAATACGATAAATTTTCTTGTAGGTTAAAATAGTTCCAGTATTGTTAAAACAGAATGCGTAATTTTTTTTTATATCAAAAGCTTGTAACTGTTGCTTGTCAGAGGACTGCTTTAGTAAGATTGTGGTCTGGTAGTCGCTACGTCAATCTGATAACTTGGTTTACGTAAATTTGAGGACATGTGTATGTAGCATCAAGTGTGTTGTGCCGTCAACGCGTGGACTTGGTCCACGAGTATTGAGTGAATATGTAGTGTCTTCCTGGCCCGTTTGAATTGAACGTGGTCAAATTGGACTGAATTCCACCTGTTTGCTCCGTGATTACAATTCTGAATACAATGTAAATCTTACAACACAAAGGAACATGTGCAAGTGCTTGTACGAGTTGGCCAAACAGCACAAACCAGCCACACAGTATGTGTAACTTTGCAGTACTCGTACCAAATGTTTTTCTTTCTATGCTCAATGGAGTTACATTCCTTCACTGCCTACTCTTTTTAATCTGTTTACCTGTCAAGTTTAATACTGGACAGTGACACATAACTTCGGCTGTGTACTTGGCAAAATGTGCTGTCAGACTAACAATATAGTTGCGTAGAATTTCTGTGTGTTATTTGTAGATCCAAAACATATAGTCCACAAATTAACTGCATATCTGTTACTTTTTCTAGAGACAGAGTTGATATTCTGAATGGAGAAGCTGGGCATCGGGTCCTCAGGCTGCCTCCATACCACTGCCACTACAACGCCATTGAGTCAGTGTGGAGTGACTGCAAGAGGTACTTCTACAGTAGGACAGGAAAGGGGAAGAAATTTGATGATGAGACCGTGAAATCTGTCTGGAAGGAAGCCCTCTCTCAAGTCACCGCAGAAAAGTAAGTCATGCTTACATAATTGCTGTACATATTTAACATAACTATGTAGCAGTATGCACTGTTTATAACAGGTTCAAGTTAACTTTTTAGGTTATCATCGCAGGGCTACTTTAACTTAATTTTGCATATTTTGTTATATAAAATACATTTTGCTTCGTACAAGTGAATACAATTATGTCATTTCTAAAAACTGCACATATTTAATTTTACATGGAAATAATGCATGATGTGAAATCTCATAAAGAAACAATCTGAGAATGTGTGCACAACTGTGTTCACTTCATCGACTGAGTTATGTAGAAGGCACATAAAAGCAGGAATGTGTACCAATGAAGACTTTTGGTTCAGTTCGTGTTCCTTACATAACACTGTATAAATAGTTTTATAGATCACAATCAACCATTGCTGGAAATGCATATTCTCGCTGGAAAATTACGCTCTAATCTTTGTTTTATATTTCGACAAGGTGATTTTACTGCTTTTCCTATTTCTTAACTCAATTACAGTGGATTCTTGAATATATGTTTTTCACTGGAAGCACATACGAAGCATGTGGGAAAACATTGAATGTGGACTTTTATTTTAGACCTGAGAAATAAAATTCATAACCTCAAAATTTATATTTGTTTGAATAAGCAGTTGGAAAATGTCACTGACAACAAATTATTACAGTAAATTTATGGTTAAATATTGATTTTAACATTTTTGTCCATGCTCAATCCATTGGATACAGTTGTCACAAATTACTTATTTGCTAGGATTTGTGCCACCATTACATGTCAAGCCGTTTGGAAACCCTTTACGATACTAACCAAACCCACAACAGATAGGTTCCTATAATAATCACGCCGTTAAAATACTGCATCCATAAACTTACACCAAATTTGGTTTACAATAACACAATCACAGATTGTTCAATACAGTGTTACAGATTGTGTCGAATACAGTAGTTTGTGGTGTATTTGATTGTGTGATTTGTTCTCATTGTTGGCAACGTACGAGGGCAGAATAAGAATACAAGATTATTTCTCACTGTCGTCAATCTACGAATGCAGTAAGCATGTAAGAATAAACATAGTCAATAAAACACAAAATAATGCTGCGTAATGTAAACAATACTATTGATAAGGTTGTAAGTAGGCCGCTACGCTACCAAAAATATATAGGACAGGAATTCAAGTACAATCACAGTGTAGTACTTCTCAACAGGCACATACACAACGTATCAACCGCGTGGTGGAAAATGTGTCGTCCTTCTTTGTGTGTATGTGCCTGTTAAGCACTGCACTGTGAGTACTTGAAATCCTGTTAAATATATATATTATATATATATATATATATATATATAATCAATACTAACAATAGTTTCAGTTTTAGACTATCTGCGTTGTTTTACATTCACGTTTTAAAAAACAATTGATGCATGCACTCTTTTGGCGTATGTACTATCTGCTTTGAATTGACATTATGGGAAAACAAACTGTTGGCGATCGTTGAATGTGGTCAGCAATTAGTATGTTTATATGGGGATTTTGATGGGAACACACGGTAAAGCTAACAGGAAGCAAAATGTACTGCTTGCATGGCGACACAAGTTTGATGTAGTCATTTGATACTCAGCAATCTCACTTCCAGAATAGAACGTTGATCTTGGAACAGCTTTTGCAATAAATTTCTAGACAAGAAGTGTTTTACTACCTACATAATCTGATATTGCACATTTAATCCATATTTTTCTCATGCCTTGTGATTTATGATACAGTCAAGGCCAAGTGACCTTATCATGTAACTGAATTGTTTCTCGTACAGAAGCAATGTACTTTCAGGCTGGTACTTGTCAACACACAGGAGCCCACACATGTTTGCATGCCGATGCATGTTTGTAATGTTTTTGTTGGGAAAAATAAATTATTTGTCTCTGTAAACCTCTGTACAAATTTTTTTTTTTCCAAAAAATATCAGTGATCACACATTTTGTACATATTTATATTCAGGTGGCAGAAGTACACGGCTCACTCTGAGGGGCTCATAGCAGAGGACTGTGAAAGAGAGTTGCAACATGATGGTCGTGTGAATGTGCAGCCCATCATTATTGAAGTGGGAGGAAATGTTTCAGACGACACTGATGATGTTGAAGATGATCCACTGGCAGTGCCACTTTCACCATAGTTCTTCTGTCATCCTTCCAAAATATTTGTGTCACACAGACACTGCCTGAATCCAGTAACCCCATACACCAACCTACAGCAAAGAGAGTATTTCTTCCTCATTCTGCTTTTTTATCCTCTCATCTTTACTTCTTTGAACCCCCAGGAACAATTAGTCTGATTCATGCCTGCATCTTTTGTGTTTAATATTTTGCCAGCTCATTAATTAAAACGGGCGTAAATATAGTTCCCGAACACCAATGTATCCTCTCTTTCTGAAAGAAAATAATTAATATAGACATCGCCACAACTTCAGCCAACAAAGGAACAACCCTATTTGAAAGGGCCAAAAAAAGTGTTTTTGGATACAGCGCAAAACATGTTCACTTTGGGGGAAGCGCGCTCATGTTCGTGGTTTCATGTGGAGGCTCCTGACCCCATATCGGTACGTTGTGCCGGTTCACCTTACCATTTGTATGGAACGCTCTTCATCGCTAAAAACCAGCTTAGACATGNTCATCTTTACTTCTTTGAACCCCCAGGAACAATTAGTCTGATTCATGCCTGCATCTTTTGTGTTTAATATTTTGCCAGCTCATTAATTAATAGGGGCATAAATATAGTTCCCGAACACCAATGCATCCTCTCTTTCTGAAAGAAAATAATTAATATAGACATCGCCACAACTTCAGCCAACAAAGGAACAACCCTATATGAAAGGGGCAAAAAAAGTGTTTTTGGATACAGCGCAAAACATGTTCACTTTGGGGGAAGCGCGCTCATGTTCATGGTTTCATGTGAAGGCTCCTGACCCCATATCCGCACGTTGTGCCGGTTCACCTTACCATGTGTATGGAACGCTCTTCATCGCTAAAAACCAGCTTAGACATGAAGGCATCGTCTACCTCGTTCTGGGCACATAAAGGAAACATCAGACCATCCCGTCACATTGACGTGTCGAATACGAGCTTGCTTNAACGCTCTTCATCGCTAAAAACCAGCTTAGACATGAAGGCATCGTCTACCTCGTTCTGGGCACATAAAGGAAACATCAGACTGTCCCGTCACATTGACGTGTCGAATACGAGCTTGCTTTCCCCTCACCACCTCAAACCGAGAGTTACAAACGCCATCCAAACCGTAACACCGGACATGCTGACAAGAGCGTGGAACGAGTTTGATTATCGCGTAGATGTCGTTCGGGCCGCTCATGGTGGTCACATTGAACATTTATGAATGTATGGTAAACAAACTTCATGGTTCCGTGGTTCATTTGATTGGTCAATCAAGGTTGTTTGGTTTTGATATTATAGACCTTCAAAGTTGGGGTATTCTTATATATTCATCCTGTATTTTTATGTTGTATAGCCTAAAGTTTGAAATTGGACCACAATGATAAAAAAAAGTGGTCTAAAATGAGTGCCTGTCTGTATGCAATATTTTTGTACCAAGTATATCCTAGCCAATAGTTATGTAGAATATATTATTAGGATTTTTGTATAACCTTAGTAACTGGGCACCAGAATGAAAAGTAATCTAAAATGAATGCCTGCCTGTATGTAATATTTTATGTTACTAAGATTTAGTCAGCAGTTTTTGTTGAGTAAACTGTACTTGAATTTTGTAAAACCTCCATAATTGGATACCATAATGATAATTTAGTGATATAAAAGGACTGTCGATATGTAATTTTTATTACCAGAATTTTGTAGCCTTTAGTCATTGTAGAGTATAACTGTATTTTGTATAGTCTTTGTAATCTGACATCATAATTCAATATGTAACACAGAGCAGTACTACCTTGAGCTGCCATGTAAAGAAATCATTTGTATTGTTCCCCGATAGGGCAGCAAGCGTGCCCCCAAGAACCTTCCATGAAAACAATAAATAAATAAATAAAGGAACCAACNTATGAATGTATGGTAAACAAACTTCATGGTTCCGTGGTTCATTTGATTGGTCAATCAAGGTTGTTTGGTTTTGATATAATAGACCTTCAAAGTTGGGGTATTCTTTTATACTCATCCTGTATTTGTATGTTGTATAGCCTAAAGTTTGAAATTGGACCACAATGATAAAAAAAAAGTGATCTAAAATTAGTGCCTGTCTGTATGCAATATTTTATGTTACTAAGATTTAGTCAGCAGTTTTTGTTGAGTATACTGTACTTGAATTTTGTAAAACCTCCATAATTGGATACCATAATGATAATTTAGTGATATAAAAGGACTGTCCATATGTAATTTTTATTACCAGAATTTTGTAGCCTTTAGTCATTGTAGAGTATAACTGTATTTTGTATAATCTTTGTAATCTGACATCATAATTCAATATGTAACATAGAGCAGTACTACCTTGAGCTGCCATGTAAAGAAATCATTTGTATTGTTCCCCGATAGGGCAGCAAGCGTGCCCCCAAGAACCTTCCATGAAAACAATAAATAAATAAAGGAACCAACTACAGTTTTCTTTGTAAAGCCGATTAAATTGCAAAATTTTTTTTGGTTTAGTGTAGAGAGACCAAATAAATTTGTTTTTTTTTTTTAACGGATGGACACAAAAGCACAAATATAGTATACGACTCGTTGACAAGACCATGTAACAAACCAGTAAAGATAAATATATATATAAATAACAATAGGATTGACCAGTAAGTTACAGCATAGAATATTCATAAACATATTTATCTATGGGTTGGAGTTTGTTTGTTTGTTTTATTGTGCCCGAAAGATCTTTTTTCAATACATAGCTGTACAAAGATATTGGACAAGTCAAATAAGTGTGACACTAGAAACAATATGTTTCATGTGTGCGGTTTTTCCATGAGAGTTGCAAGTGGATTGCGCATACACATTTTTATGTAAGTAATGTTATAAAATTATATAGTGGAAACTCAATCCATAGAGCATGGATGGATTGAAAGTCCGCGTCCAGAAAATTTTCTGTGACCCCGACAAAACTCCTATGTAAATAATGCTAAAAAAAAGTCTGTTTTTGCCGGACTCAGATCATTAAACAACGAAGTATTAACAAAAAAGTATAAGTATCAACTGTAGTCACCATGGCATATGAAGTTGGTATACAGTACATTTGTACACATGCACAAGTAATACTAATAGACAACACAAATAAAATAAATTTTCTACACACATTGTTTTTACTCACGTCTCGCTGCCCTGTGTTAGTCCTGTTCATATAATTTACTACAGAAATAACCTGTTATTGATTTTGTCACAATGTCGCACTTAACTCTTACCGTGTAACAAAAAATAATAACAATAGACGTCTCAGACTACACATATATTAGAGCGCACAAAATACAAAAAAAAAACTGAAGAATGTGGAAATACAGTACATATGTGTATGAAATATGTACTGTAGACATTTTACGTTCAGCAAGCAATTGCAATGTTTACGGCAGCAGTCATGTTGGTAACGACCAGCAGAGCAACCACAAGAAACAGCGGTACCATATTTTTGAGATATTGATTCACGATGCAACATTGCCAACAACACTCGCAAGTTTTTCACTTGAATATTTTTTCATGAATGCATGTATGTATAAATGTAACTAATAAATATGCCTGGAAAGTTAACAAAAAAAAAAGGCCACGCAAAATTAAGGAAACCTTATTCACTTTTTTATCAATCACAATATTCAAACTTATAGCTAACAGTCCAAAGATAACACATGTTCAAAACTATTTTCTTTCAATTTACAACACCCACCCTATAAGAGTGAGGTGCACTCATTCTGAGATCCCAAGGACGTTTATTTGTTTGTTTTATTGCATCTATAAGATTTTTTTTCAATACATAGCTGTACAAAGATATTGAACAAATCAAATTATAGTATACAAAGTTTATACACTGAACCGAAACTCACATGTCAGATTGCACAGGGACACATTTTCTTCATAATGTGACTAATCTTCTTCAAACATGCTGTAGGGCATCATCATTTTACTGAAACAGAAGAAATATGGTACAAGAAAAACCAGAACAAGAAATGTGTACAATANCTGTAGGGCATCATCATTTTACTGAAACAGAAGAAATATGGTACAAGAAAAACCAGAACAAGAAATGTGTACAATAAAATGTCATACAGTAATTTATTAATTTTTGTAATTTAGATATTAATCTACACTATAAAATGCACATTCAATAAAAAATTCTTTCAGCTGTGTTTTAAAGAGTTTAAATTTCTTGAAGGTGGTGTGGTAATTTATTGAAAAGTTGGCTACTGAGGTAGGACAGCCCTTTCTGGACTAGTTTTAAGTTAACTNAAGGTGGTGTGGTAATTTATTGAAAAGTTGGCTACTGAGGTAGGACAGCCCTTTCTGGACTAGTTTTAAGTTAACTAAAGCCATGTGTGTTTTTTATTCTAGTGTCATGTTTATGAAAGGACTAATTTTTCTGAAATCAATGACTGTTTTTGGACACGAATGAGTACTGAAAACATGTACTCACACGCAAATGTTAAAATCTCTGAGCTATTGAAAAGAGGCTGACTTTCTTTTGCCATTGATTATTTATTCTTACAGCTCTCTTTTGCATGCGAAACACTTTTTTACTGTCAGTGGAATTATCCCAAAAAATCATACCATAACACATAATGGAATGAAAATATGCAAAATATACCATTCTTGTTTAAGACTTCTGCAACACTTTGTAGAGCAAAATAGGCTGAACTTAGTTTATGTAAAATATACGTAATGTGAGATTTACAGTTTAGTAAATTGTCTATTTTTAAGTCAAGAAACTTAGTCACCGCTGATTCATTAATTTTGTCCCCGTTATTGCTAACATATGAATTAGTGTTTTTCCTATTCTTTGTGAGGAGATTCGTAAGATATGTTTTCTAGGTTGAGATTTAATTTGTTTGCAGTAAACCATGCATTTATAGTCGGTTCACGACTGGAAGAGACTTTCTTGAAGCCCTGCTAAAGATTTACTTTCAAGCCCATTTTGTATCCTTCCGCCAAAGCTAAACAAACATTGCCATGTGACTGCCACGTGGCAGTCACATGGCAATGTTTACATTCCACTGTGTGTAGATGTGTTCGTACATGCATGTATCCATTATAAAAGTCATGTATATATTATTAATGGATATTCCACAAGCGTAAAGTTTTTAATCTTGAGATTTTCACACAAAAGAATATGCGATGCCAGCGGAAAACATTTCATCTTATAAACCCAAAATGTGAGTATTTTGATGAATCAATAGTTGTTGTCTATTTACAATCGATTGTTAGTGATTTTCGATAAATTTCTGTACATCGAAGGCAAGATCATCAGTATTGATCGTAATTGCTACAGACGTTAAAATGGCGTGGTGGTTGAGTCGGATGTTTCGCGCAATTGTAAAACGTTATTTATAAATGGTTGTGACTGTTTTCGACAGGACGGCAGAGTTTGCGAGTGAAGGATTCTACGTCTTCGACAATGTGAAAACAATTCTTATGTGCAAATACTGCAACGTTAGAATAGAGTGGCAAAGGAAAGACACGTGCACGAAACACATAAAAACAAAAGAAATTAGAACTGAAAGTGAGCACAAATTAAAATCATACGTTATTAAAACCAAATAATAAAGAGCGGATATTAGTAAAAACAAGACAAATGAATGAATTATTATAGGTTAAACGAGATAATCGTACAAATCCTGGCAGGTGTGTCAACAACACAAGGACTACGAAGGTTAGTAAACAAATGTCAGTGTTACTTTCACCTTGAGCGTGATCGTGTGACTATGCAAGAAACGTTGAAATCTAAATATGTTAGCATCACGTCATTAATAATTGGCATAATAAGATACAACAATTCTTTTCGACACCCATTTGTAAGCGATAAATTAACAATTACGTTAAAACTTTGGAACTATTTCCTTTCTTTGTGCTGGCAACCTAATGGCATAACTGTATCCGCGCTCGCCGCTGTTTGTTATGCTATATGCATGTCGCTAACGGCTAGGGTGTTTTTTCAAAGGTTGATTTTCAAAAGTTTCTTCCAGTCGTGAACCGACTGTAGCTCTGTAAATGTTGTTTTTTTTTTTTTTTTGCATAAAATCATTTACTGAGTTTCTAGAGACTAATATGCTGGTATCATCTGCAAGTAAATTTGGAGTAGTGCCTGAGGTTAAGGCACATAGGAGGTCATTTATATAAATTAGGAAGAGTAGGGGGCCTAATATTGAGCGTTGTGGGATCCCATGTATGATTTTTCCTGGTTCAGAGAAGAATGAAGTAGTTTTTACTTTGATTTGCACTTGCTGTTGTCTGTTTGAAAGTTATGAGCTTATTAGTTTATTGGGTGTGCATGAGACTCCATGAAACTTTAATTTTTCTATAAGTATGTTGTGATTTATACAGTCGAATAAGGTAACTTTTTTTTTTGTAAATTGCTGTACTGTTAGTTTTGTGTGTTTAATAAAAGATAATTATTTTAATGTTTAAGATACTAACGAAACGGATTCGTTTTGGTGGAGGAAGCAGTGTGAGCTGCAGTATAATGGATTTTGATTCAACTACTGAATATGACATTCCAAAGTCGTATGCTATGGTAGAGTCGTATGATGTTAGTAACTATTGCATTGGACTTTATTCAGCGTAAGTCTCGGTAGCTGTTAGTTTAGGTGCATTTTATAAGCCAATTTAAAATTTTATTTTGCAGTCAATTCGTGAAAATCCAACAGTGGTTGCTGGTACAAACAATGCATGCATCAGTTTGCCAGATGACAATGGAATTCGGAGACAAAGGACTTGCACTAGTGGTGATATTCCTACTTCGTACAATACAGAAAAGCCCTGCAATGAGATTTGTATATTTTTAACAATGCTGTTAATAGTGTTAGATCATAGAAATTTTGTTTTTTTAATTAGAGTTATTACACTATGAATGTTGCAGATAATACTGAATGAAGATGTTAATGTGATTTCTGAGACATAACATGTAAATGATCATATCTCGGGTGAGGTGCTCAGGGCCCCATCATCTTGTGATGCAGATGAAGCGAGTGTTCTTGGAGGACATAATGTAGGAGGTCAAAAAAGGTAGGAAAAGGAAAATTTGTGACATGACAAAACAACAAAGAAAAAAAAGAAAGGATTCAAACCAACAGTAAATTAACCAGATAGGGGAACATTGTTGAACCTGAGATTACATTTGTAACTGCAAGTTGAAATACCATGAAAATGTTAATACAAAAATAAGGAAAATTTTTTTTTGGAGAAATTTTGGAAAACTGGCGATTATAATGTTTAAACTGTTCTGATAGGTGCCATGGGAAGAGTATTTACTGGCATGTTCTACCAAACTCTATGCATTTCGACAAAAAGAGTAAATACTACGACGACAAAATTGTGTACAGATGTAATTAAAGATATCATAGGAGCTCCTGGAGGCTACAACAGGGTAAAAGAAAAACAAGCAGACATAATAGAACACATCAACAAATTTCCAACATACAAAAACCATTATAACAGGAATAAAACAGAGCTCTGTACCTTCCACCAAATTTGGCAGTGGAGAAGCTGTACAAATTGTATGAAACAGAGTATGTAAACAAAGTGCCATTTTCTTAATACGAGCACATATTTCTTCAGTGCTGTAACATAAAGACGATAAAGAAAGATACATGCAATGCTTGTGATAGATTTAAAGCAGAAATACAATCTGGAAAAGACACGTGTGAAGAAAGAAGTGGAGAACATCCTGACATTCATCTACAGCTTGCAGAAAGTGCTAAGTGCCTTCTCAAACAAGATATGCCAGGGCTAATGAAAGTGGAAGCAAGGAAACAATAACCTTTGATTTGTAAAAAAAAACCATTGCCATTGCCTCGGATTCCAACCAACATTGGTGTTCACACTGGGAAGAACAAAGAAGCATATCCTTAGAAATGTTAAGGACAAAGGAACAAAACTAATTTTGTTGTCAGATTCTGTGGTGGACAGGATAGAAATGTGATGTAGTTATTTTCATCAAAACTATTTTAGAGGATCATCCGATCTTGCTGTCCATAACCTTAAAGTTTCTGATCTCAGGAGACAAATTCCTGCCCAACAACAGTGATTTTGGCGACATAGAGACCCTCCCCCCGTACCCAAGAGATAAAGGGATGGGACCAAATTTGTGCACGCCTTTGGACCTGTCAATCCCCCCCCCCACCTCCCGGGAGATATGATAACCGGAGGGGTGTGATTTTCACCTTTTCGGCCTGGAATCTGCAATTTGTCCCTCGTCCTACCATTAGTTAAAAGCCCTTAGGATAAATGTCTGTACCATAAGTGGGTACCATAATTTGTATTATAGTTATAGTATGTCACCTTGGCCCATTTATCATATACCATAGTTATGGTAACATGCCTACCGGAATCATAACCGGAACAGCCACTGTTGGTGTCGTCTGATTCCAGTAAAGTTTGTGATGTACAAAACCACGTAATGAGCGGCACTGTCATTTTGCAATAAGCAAGCACGTAACAAGTACGTCGACCGAGCAGGCATGTAAATCACTGAAGTCCGCATAATTTCAGTCAGTTAGCAAACGCTCTTAACTTTCCACTGGGATTCAACCTTCGTAATTCTTTGACCGGCCCCGGGTTAGCTCGCCGCATAGCACTGCCCAACAACGGACAACTCTTACCTCACCATACCGCTTAACCCACGCAAACACAGCAACGTAACCGCCTAGCAACCACCATGCTGCCAAGCAACGAGACCCCTAACAAACACGTATAAAAACCTAATACTCTACATATGATTTATGTAACCTAAATATAAATACATTAAAATTAGCATATTTAAATAGAACACACAGCAATAAAAGAATAACTATAATGTAACCGGCTCATATTAATAATAGTTCCTACACACACACACACACATACTACATATATATAAGGAAAAGCAGTTGCTGCCAACCTCCACATACTTTAACCAGACGTCACAAAAAAATAAATCCCTCGGACAAGACAATTGTCACAACGAACGACATTAAGTCTAATATGCATCTGATTTCAGGTGACTCAAAGGGATTTTATAGAAAACTTGTTGCAGATCCCAACATTGAGGACGATATTGATGGGTATGATGGTGACTTGGACTTCTCTGTAGAGTGACATGTTTTGAGGAAAATTTAACTGTGTGCGACATATTTGAGATTATGTTTAACCTAAATGTTTAGCTTTACAGTGCCATTTTAGAGAAAACTGAAAGAGTTTTGAGTTAATTAAGAAAGTACGTATAGCAGTATGTAGCATAGAATACTAATAACATTGCTTTGGTGATCATTGAAAAACTGTTAGACCTACTTCCAAAATGACTATCAGAAATTTGAAGGTTTATAAGAAACATAAAATATATTTAGGTAGTACTTCAGTATTTGTACCAATTATTCTTTTCACACTGCAAAAAATCCTGGAATCAACCACCATAACCAATAAATAAATTAAGCAAAACGGATCCAATCATTTTCCCTTGAATAAAAAAAAATAATATTTCAGTATTTGCAATTTTAGGATTGTCAGACAAAACATACTTAAAATCTTAACAAACATCAGTAATTNAGAAACAGTCTATAGTAAAATATATTTAGGTAGTACTTCAGTATTTGTACCAATTATTCTTTTCACACTGCAAAAAATCCTGGAATCAACCACCATAATCAATAAATAAATAAATTAATTAATTAAGCAAAACGGATCCAATCATTTCCCTTGAATAAAAAAATAATAATATTTCAGTATTTGCAATTTTAGGATTGTCAGACAAAACATACTTAAAATCTTAACAAACATCAGTAATTTGGTTAAGATCAGTAAGTGCAAATAATGTTTTTTTTAAAGGGTTTTGCTAAACTTGCAATATCTCGAAAACAGTAATTTGCAGTTTGTTCGTTAATGCATAAATAGGCCTTGTTAATAAAATCAGAAGGACGGGGGGGGGAGAGAGTTCTAAATTCTTGAATTAAAGTTATGTCATTAATTTTCACAACTTATGTATGTACCTTATGAAGCACTGAAATTACAAACAAAATTAAAACAAATCACTTTAATTTATAGATATAATTTTGTATACATATACATACAAATAAATTTACTTACTGGACTGTCTCTTGACTTGCAGTTTGCTAGTTGTTTGAAATCAGAATTTTNATATACATACAAATAAATTTACTTACTGGACTGTCTCTTGACTTGCAGTTTGCTAGTTGTTTGAAATCAGAATTTTAACCACAGGTTTCACACAAGTCATAAAATATTTAGAGTTCATATTTTATATTACTAAAATCATGTTTTACCACTTACGAGTCATAGTAATTGCATTATTTACCAGCAAAAATATTCATCTATGAGCAGTTTTACAGGTCACCACTAGTTAACTAATAAATTTAGCTGCTGAAAAAGCAAGTGCTTTAATCCTAGTCAGAGTACATGAAATGTTGGTAATTTTTTTTATTATATGTAGAAGAGTCAACAACTGAAGGAGAAACTAAAGCAGTTTCAGAAACTACATGATACATATCTTCTGGTGTAGTCTGTGGTAAACATTTCTAGTACGTAGTCGGTAGAAATCATGGTAAAAATCTACATGAAGTACAATATATAGTACACAGTAATTACATTAAAAAAAAGTTATTTTTACATGGTAATTATGTAAGTTATTAGATTTCAGGTAGGTAACTCGGCGAGAACCATTAACAGAAAACCAAGTGGTGGGTTCTTTTGCATGGAAGGTCGCAACTTTAGCAAAGTCCCAAGAAATAAGTGCATAAGGCCTTGTGAATTACAGATGCCAAAAAGTTCTCTTCGTGGTATCCTACAAAAACATTTATTGTTTCGTTCATATAAAGTGCAAATTGTTCAGACTTTGTTTCCCAATGACGCCACTCGTCTGTGTGACTTTGCAGTCAAAATGTAATCACGTATAGAGGGTGATAATGGCTATTTCAATTGTGTTGCTTTTTCTGACGAGGTGAACTAGTCAGTCGTATTTGGTGTTTAGAGCTTCCTGGTGAGGTGTCAGTGTGTACCAGAGGCAGCCCAAAGGTGACTGTTTGGTGCGTGCTTTTGCATGACAAAATTATCGGAGTACTCTTTTTTGGTGAGGGCACTATCACATCTCCAGTGTATCTGGACATGCAACTGTTTGCTGTTCCTCAGTTGCTTGAGTATCAACCAGATATAATTTGTCAACAAGACAGTGTACCGCCTCATTGGGGTGTGGAGGTACCAACTTGCCTATCTTGATATGACTTTTTCTGGATGATGGATCCGTCATGATGGCTGGACAACTTTGCCTCCAAGCTCTCCTGACATAACCCAATTAGATTTTTTTCTATGGGATTATGTCAAGGACAGTGTCTACAGAACTCCTGTATACACTCTGCAACAACGGATATCCGCAGTCATTGTATCAATCCCACCTATGATGTTGGCTAATGTACAGACATAAATTGAATGTCAACTAGATGTGCTACCGGTTACCAAGGATGCTCTCGTGGGGACTTACTGGTGTGTTGTCCTGTTGTGACAAAAAACCTTTGTTAGTTTGGCAACATTTAGGCACTGGTTTTACATCTTTACCTTACATGTGGTGGATATAAAGTTTGTGATCAGGAAACTACTTTTCAGACACTTGAACAGACAATGTACAGTAAAACCTCCCTTAATTAAGTTTCTATATAGTAAAATATTCCGTACAACGAAATATAAATTTGGGGTCACCAAATTCTCATAAAAACAACACATTTTTTACCTCCATTTACCACAATTTATTAATTTTGAAATGGCGTAATTCTCTTTACAACTAACAACCATCATTGTTAACGAAAAAGCGTATAACATACGCAAATATTTCTTTTACTACACTTCCTTGTCATTCCAATGTCTAAAAAAAACACTGTGAAAAAACAAACAATCACCGCATTTATTTAATGGACCAAAGATATATATATACATATATAGTATAATGTGTAGGCTGCACTTTTCATGAAGCAGGCATGGCGTTTATCTACAAAGTGCGTGCTGCACCACTGCACTCGCATAGTAGATAAATGCCATGAACATTTTAAAAGTGCCGCATACACATTCTATACATACATCTTTGTACCATAACATTTTATATAAACACAATTAGTGCACATTAGTGATGCAACGAATGTCGATTTTTCCACATTCGCGAATGCGAATATTCACCTCCGACATATGCAAATGTTGGTTTTTCAAATATGACTCCAAAAGTGTGCGCCTACAAACTCGAATTTTACCGCGTGTTTAGAACTGGCAGGCCGGNGGTTTTTCAAATATGACTCCAAAAGTGTGCGCCTACAAACTCGAATTTTACCGCGTGTTTAGAACTGGCAGGCCGGTCGGCCATGTTAAAACCGAGAGTAGCCCATATGCCCCGACTCTGAACGAAGTAAACAAATTGTGATTGCTGGCTTACTGAATGAAGTTAGCTNCTAGATTCCACCGTCCGAGGAGATATAAAAGGGGCTAGGTCTCATAGATGTACAGGTCACTGTAACTTTGGACAATAGAAGTTAAGCATGAATAAATCGAACCCAGTTACGTCTTTGTGCCGCCCCTCTTACAGCAACCCAAGGTGCCGTTAGCCAACACCGTAACAAATTACTGCGTACCCTGCTATCCACCAACCTGTATAGTACAGGTGGGAGCAGCGTCGAGTCAACATACTTAAGTTTTGTTTTTAACTTGTAAAGACTCTATTGTTGTAATTGTACAGTGATGAGTGATATTTCAAAATGAAGCGGTCGTGTGTTAGCGAAGTTTGGACTTATTTTACAATATGTGATGCTGAAAATGTGAAATGCAAAATATGTAATAAACAATACTCGCGCAAAGGAAGAACAACAAGTGCTATGAGAAATCACCTGGAAGCTTTGCATAAAAACGAGTAGAATGCTTTAAAGAATAGGAAAAATGAAAAGCGTAATGCTTCTACAACAAGTGTTGTGGCCTCCACTTCGCGACAATGTACGAAAACCGACCTGAAACAAATGTCTTTGACTGATTGCGTCGAAAAAACAAAAAAGTGGGATAACAACAATGCCAAGTCTTTGGAAATTGATAATTTAATAAGCGAAATGATTGCTTTAGAGGACTTACCCTTTAGTTTTGTCGAAAGCGTTGGATTTGTCAGACTATTGAACCATCTTTGTCCGTCGTATAATATAAAAAGCCGACAACATTTTTCTTCGTTTATATGTGAGAATTTCTACGGCAAAGTCAAAGATAAAATTTTGGGATTAATTAAGTCATTTGAAAAATTGGCGTTTACAACTGATATTTGGTCTGATTCTTGTTCAGGAATATCTTTGCTGAGTCTTACATGTCATGGTATAACAAAAAACTTTGAGAGAAAATGATTGTGTTAAACGCAGAGGTATTTAACGATGGCCCACATACTGGTGAAAATATAGCTACAAAACTTGAAACCATGTTGTCGCATTGGGAAATACCTAAAGAAAAAGTGCAATGCATTGTTAGAGATGGTGGCACAAACATGAAAAAAGGTATTTCCTTGTTATTAATTAGAGACATTGATTGTTCGTCACACCAAATTCAGCTGGTTGTCAAGGAGGGGCTTAAGGCACAAGATTCTGTTATAACAGTGATTGCAAAATGTAAAATGATGGCAACACATTTACATCATTCAAATGTAGCTCAAGATGAACTGGCTGCTTTACAAGATGGAATAGCAGCTTGTATATGTTAGAGGGTATTTTGAAAAACAAAGATTCGTTATGTCTTTATGCTTCCCAGAATAACAAGATTTCACAACTAACTTCCGAAGAGTGGATTATTGTGGAAAAAATAATAACTTTACTCAGACCTTTTGAAGAAATTACAAAAGAACTAAGTGCAGCCAATATTTCTGTATCCTCAGTAATTCCATTATTGTCCACTTTGGAAAAAATTATTGGTGAATTTGATGTGACCGACGAATGCGTTGGGAATACGATTTTAGTTCTTAAACAAGAACTATGTCGCAGATTTTCCTATTTGGAAAATTACGTATTGTTTGCTACGGCAACTTTTATTGACCCGAGATACAAATTAAAATTTTTCAAAAATTCTTCAACCAGAGATCAAGTTGTGAAAAATATTTTAGAGTCAATTGGAAACGATGAATCAAGCCTATCGTCTTGTTCAAATCCTAAGCGTGCCAGAATGACTACTCATCGGATTGAAACATCTGGTTCCAGTGCCAGTCTGACAGAGAAATCTATATCTTTAAGAGACACCATGAAATTGCTGATGGATTCCAGCGAAAGTGAAGAAGAAGAAAATGAATGTACGAACCCTATAGAAGTTTTGATAAAAAAAACCATCAATGAATATTTATTAGATAAACGTGTGGAAAATGATGTAGATCCACTTACATGGTGGGCGGTAAATAATAAGAAGTATGGTATTATTTCTCCCATAGCCAGGCAATATTTAGTAACACCACCCACTAGTGTGCCTAGCGAAAGGGTCTTTAGTGGGGCTGGTCTTCTTTACACACCCCACCGAAATAGGCTGCAAGGAGAAGAGGCATCAAAACTTTTATTTCTGAAGTTTAATATTCCTCTACTCTTATTTAATTACCAAGTGTTTCACTTAATTGTGCTTAGATAATCAATTTTTCAGTTTTATTTTTCGATTTCAAGAAGTAATGTTTAATGCTATAGAATTTTTAATGTATTAATCACTCAATCATAATGTACCAAAGTTAAAATTAACAAAATGTTAAGAACATAGTTGTTTTAATTGAAAATAAGATTATTATATTGTTTGTTTTTCTTCACAATATATTTTTAACTTTATTCATAAGAAGTCGATTTGATTTACAATTAAACATGATTACTAGTTCATTAAAAGATCTCACATATTTGAATAAGATACCCTTTAGGTTGCATAAATGCATATTGTTAAGTGTTTTTACAAAAGATCTCATTTAAAGTTGATTTGTATAATTAAAGGTTGGGTTATATCTTATTCCGTTGTTTTGTGTTCAAGCAGTTCAATGGTATTTGATCATACAGTTGTGTTATAATATAGTTTAGAAGGTTTAAGAAATTACCTGCCTTAATTGTGTTTCTGTTATGTAATCTAGTGAATAACTACAAGGCTGTTTCCCAAATATCATTAAAATACACTCTTATACATAAAAAATATGTTAATAAATAAAAATGTCTTAATCATAGCAGTTGCATTATTATTTAATAAACATTTTCATTTTTCATTGCCAAATACATTCACAAAATATTGGCATCATTTTTGCGAATGTGAATGTTCAAAAACATGTGAATATTCGCGAATGCGAATGCTAATATTCGTTGCATCACTAGTGCACATGTGTCTTAATTCGTGTGTAGCACCTTTTGTTGCCTAATTTTATTCCATAGTTGCAAAAGGTTTTAAAAGTTTTGCAATTTTAGAATGAGAACTAACGTAAAAAAAAACGGGAAATCAACAGAAACAAAATTGCAAATTATCAACCGCCGACCAGAGTGAAAAAAAAGTAATNAGCTAACGTAAAAAAAGATGGTAAATCAACAGAAACAAAATTGCAAAATGCTTTGACATTCCTGCATCCACACTGTCGACAATTTTATCCAATTGTGAACAGGTGGGGTAAACTTGGGCGTTAGTTGGAACAAATAGAAAACGGCCCAAAACCTGCAAGAATGATGATTTTAACAAAACCCTGTTTGACTGGCTCATTGAAGCTAGGCAGTCTAATATAAATATATTTGGCCCTATTTTGCAAGAAAAAACTCGGCAGGAGGCTATCAAAATGTGTTGAAAATTTTAAAGCATCCAAAGGCTGGCTTGCTAAATTCAAGAACCTGTGGAATCTCACCACACTTAAAGTGTGTTGTGAGGAAGTTGGTGTTGCTTGAGCATTGTGGAAAGGCAACCAAAGTTTGAAGATCTTTGTTCTGGTTATTCTGCACAATATATTTTTAATGTCGATAGGGTAGGTGTATTTTTCAACATGATTTCAGACAAGACACTTAGTCTCAAGGGCCAGACATGCCATGGTGGTAAAAGGAGTAAAGAGAGGTGTACAGTTCTTCTCTGTGCAAACTGATGGAACTGAGACGTTCACACATCTTGTGACTGACAAATATGCAAAGCCACAATGCTTCAAAAACAAACTGCCTTGCATATACAAAAGCAACTACAGTTCATGGATGTCAAGTGCTATCTTTCAAGAGTGGCTGTTTAGTTTAAACGCACACATGGGTGTATTGAACCGCAAAATTCTTTTGTTTCTTGATTAGTGCAGTTTGCATAAATTGCCACACACATTGACTGACAAATATCAATGTAATATACTTTCCAGCAAACTGTAGGAGAAGATTGCTGCCCCTGGACTAGGGAATCATATCTCTGCTGAATTGCTTCTACAAGCACCAGTTGGGTAGCTTCATGCTAATAGAGATGAGTTGCAAAAAAGACGTATCATCAAAGTGGAATATTCTGCAAACTATGCACCAGATTTGCCAAGCATGGAATTCTGTTCCATCGATTTCCATTAAAAAATGTTTCAAGAAAGCAGGATTTCCCGTTTCATTGGAAACTGATGACGACGTCTCAGAAGAGTGGAATGAAGTTTCAACAATATTGAATTGCAGAGAAGTGTCTTTTGAGGATTATGTTGAGTGTGACAATGTCCTGGCCATCTGTCCCTCAAGTGAAGACCAGAGTGGCCCATCTGACACTACATTTACTGTTGAGGAAGACACCATGCAAGATTCTGAAGATGAACCAACCCCAGGCCCTGAAGATCAAAATGTACAGTGCCCTGGAATTGCCGAAGTTAACCATGCATTGAAAATATTGGAGAATCTTTTCATGTTCTCAGATAATGTGGAGGAAAACGATTTTCAATCAACTTGAAAGTGTAGTTCAGGCAGAGGTTAGAAAAAAGTGCAAGCAATCAACAACTAATTTTTTAAAAAGAAGCAAGAATAATGAATGCATGTTGCAAAAACAATAAATAGGCTTCTGCCAACATAAATGTTTTTAAATGCTGTACATAATTTCAGTTTTTCCTGTTGTAAAATGTACATATGATTTACTCACCTATTATGTAAGCAGAACGAAACCAGTGTATGTGAAATTTTGTGAATTGAGTAAATGATAACTTTAATGCTTAAATCCATGCTCACTCCTTGTGAAATTAATAGCTTATTTAACGTTTTTCCTCTGTAAACTATTACGTGCATGGCAGAATGCTGCTAGTATAAAACCTCCATTTAACAAACAATACACATTTTGATCCCTTGAGATTTGTAATTTAGAGGTTTTACTGTAATCTCTTAATTTTCTGCCAGAATTAAGACAGAATTTAATCTTGTAAAAAGTTTAGCTACATATGGTGAATACTGGTGACATGTGTTTTTATCCTTAGTTTGCCTATAAGTCGTGAAACACAAAGACTGTAAGAAAAAAAAACACTAGATCTTAAAATATTTTAAGTGCACATATTTGGCGCTGACACTTTGCTAATCATAACCAATGTGTACATGCTTAAGAATTTTCTTTATCTCTGTATCATGTAGTTTCTGAAACTGCTTTAGTTTCTCTTTAAGTTTTTGACTCTTCTACAAATAATAAAAAATATCTACCAGCATTAAATTTATTCCAACAGAGATACGAGCAACTGCTTTTTCAGCAGCTAAATTTATTAGATGACATGGATGGGCAGCCAATAACAATTAAGTTAGGCATTTCTTGTTTCAAAACACTGCCCACTTCATTGTTTTGTCCAACCATCACTGTGGCATTATCTGCACCTAGGGCTAGGCAGTTAGAAAAAGGAACCCCAGTTTCTTTCTCAAGTTTGAAAGGTGAAGGTTTACAAAATTTAATCCTGTTGAATAATTATCTAAAAATGGTACAGTAAACAAACTACTTTTAATCTCTAATTTCTCCTTGTGAAATGTGACAACTATTGAATATCATTTTGCATCACCCTTATTACTTCCATCTGTAGAAAGTGAATAAAGTTCATGTTTTGAAACCAGAATATTGGGTGTGAGTTTTAGCTTCCATTTTGTCCATTATGGCAGTCGTTTTCGTCCTCGCAGAGTTGTACAGTAAACTCCCAATTAACCGTGTTAATCGGGACCAGAGAAAAAACATATAAGCAAATTTGTATTAAAAAACCCGGATAATCAAATTTACACATTTTTACTATTAATAGAATAGTGATATTGCCTCCAAAAATGATAAAACACAGTACCTATTATACATTTCAAAGCAAACACCAATCACACATTTTAAACTACTGTACTGTACATGATATTTATATTTATGTTGCACCGAGTGTAGTGTAATTCACGGCACATTGAGTATACACAGCTTATAGCCTGCACCGGTGCCAGGCGGATAGCACCCGCCCCCCCCGCACACACGTACAAGTTTAAAAATTCTGGAATGTTAAGTTTTTGTAAACATTTAAACACAATATAAAAAATATGTGAGAAAAATTAAACTGTGCATTTCTTGAAAAAGTCTTTAATTTTTTTTGTATGGCACCAGAATTTATGTTTTGTTTATAACACACCATGCTCAAATTTTATTTAATGTTTCTAACTTTTCCACAATAGTTAAACTGTCCTTTTATGCTTTGTTGACATGTTGCAAAAAAGACACTACAAACTGTGAATAACCGTGCCCGAGCAATCAATAAACTTGCAAGACGTGGTTTTGGGGTGGTAACTGAGATGATTGCGATCAGATACGCACTTCAACGGGCGGAAATGAATGACTCACCCAGGTCTGTGACAGGTTGACAGTTTAAAGAGATAAACATCAGCTCACATGGCACAGCGATAGACCTACATGGTACCACTGCTCATTATACGACACACGTTACAGCATCGCCTTACCACAGAAGTTACAGTAGACTTTGAAAAAAGCCAAAAACCTGTTAAGTGAAGCACAAATAAACGGGAGTGTACTGTACTTCATGATTTTGCCAACAGGAAAATTTTTCTTGAACAATGGGCTAGCATGGTAAGTCCAATTAAGCAGTAAGTGTCCCAATATGAACAATGTGAAGAAACACAGTAAAACACACTCATGTTGTCAATGTGTTTTTTACTTTGTGTATGCCTAAACACAACATTCCGCATGTGCAAGCAAAAAATCACAATGGCACGTGACTCTTTTTGAAGTTTCACGTGCCACTCATACCTTTCACCTTTACAAAATGCAATTATATGCGGAAACTCTTCCGAATGTGATTTACTGAACATCGTCTTCTAATGCTTTTTAATTTTGCACTGCTTCAGCATTGCCAACCCTAAACTATAAAAAAGAATCACAACATAACCTAATCTCGTGAATAACTTCAACATCAACAAAGATCAACCAGAATGAACTAAAATGAAATTCAATACAAGGGTGAGTCAATAGCTATTCTCAAAATGGTGTATTTTTTTAAAAATTGACTACACCGTATTATTTAATNACTTAACTGTTTTGTGCCTGGGCCTACACCCGAAAGCACAAAGAAGCATATTTTAGTAAGTCACAATTGATTTCTTGACTATCAATTTTTTAAAAATAGTTTACACAACACACACTTATAAATAAACAAAATATTTATAAAATAAATAGCAAAAGGTTGTGAGGAAATAGCATCCAATTGTGAGGGCATGAAAATTATCTGAAAATAGTGAGCCTCTAAACTAAATCATGAGAGTTGGTAACTATGCAATTGGTATGTTTATATTTATTTGTACATATATAGGTATATTTTTCCTATAATCTTACATTATTGAAGTGTGTCCATAGGCAGACAGCATTGAAATACAGTTATAACATTTCTTACTAAAGCACTTAAAGCAATTCTTTTGTTACCCAGGAAAAGTTTTTTTTTTTTTTTGTTTTAGTTTAGTGTTCGCACATTAGTGTTAATCCTCTATTGTTATATTAGCAAGTAGCAGGACCTTTTTTTCTTATTGTCTTTCTTTATTACATTTATTATCAGTTCATCTGTAATGTTGTATTTATAATCTCTCATATAACTGGTCTTGACTAATGCAAGATATCCCAATGTTCTTAAATAAATACTGAAAAGTATAGAACCAAAAATGTGTGTTGTAAGTCCGTTACATTGAATCGCTCTCAAGAATTCAGTTACTATATAATGAACTATATTCCTCCAACTGCCCATGAATAGAAAATAAAATTTATATACTGTAATTTAAACACACAGGAGTGAAATGTGCAACAAATATTAGTTTTACTTTCGAAAGTGATTTACTAACAATTTTATAACATTTGGATTATAACTCTTAATAAACAGCTGAACTCTACTTCATCTTGCTATGATGACTGAATAGTGCCTTTAGTTTTGCCCTTCTTCTTAACAAAGGTTTTGGATTTAGCGTTCTTTCCTTTTGTAGGTGTGGAATATTCAACATTTATTCTACGCCGATCCAAAAATGAATGATGAAGCTTCAATGCACTCTGAAAAAAAAAAAGGAGAAAATTAACAACTATTTATTTGCTTATTATTTATTAAGATACCAGTTAACTTTTACCGACCAAATTACATAAAATTTGTGTACAATAGTAATTTCCCGATACTGGGGGAAAAAAATAAAAAAATAAATAAATAAATCTTGCGTGCATTAAACTATAATATATGCAGCTAGCAGTTTTACTTTTACTATCTTTTTTTTCCACTAAATTACTCTTATCTGTTAGCTAGGTTCAACACGAAGTGCAGAAACAGATTTTATCAATGCACAAATTTCACCATACTCCACACTAACTGCAAACAGGCTGTACATCTCTATTTTAGCAATGTTAAGTCAATACACAATACACACAAAACTTCACTTCGAATTTTCTTTTAAAGTTTAATGTTGGGTTCTGATACTGTGAGGGTCCGACCCTGGAAGTGGTGGAGGTGGAGTTGTGGGATAAAAGGCTTGGCCTGTGGGAGAGGGGCTGGCGACGAAGGAAGTGTCTTGCTGCTAATGGTTTCTGGACAGCAGATGTCGTGTGGTATTCATCCTGAACGCGAGTGTGTAGTGAGGTTTCAGTGAGTTTACTGTACAAGAGTAGTTTGTAATTTTTTTTTAAATTTCCATAGGATTAACACAGTCAGGAACGTAAAATGTAGCCACCAAAGAAGAACAAAGTTATTCACAATGAAGGACAAAGGTAACAAATCATTTTATCAAAAAATGTAATAAAGAAACAACAGTTTTTTTCTTTTCTGGCAAAACACACAAATCGCAGTGCAGCATTTTATATTGGTGTCAGTAAAACAATCAAAAACTCAATACATAAGGAAAAGACGTACTGAATTGGACCCAAATGAAACATTACCCACTCTGGAGAAGAAATGAGCAACCAGGCCACAGCACACTGGAGTTTCTGTTGACTTCGATCAATGCGTAATTCCAAACACTATTTATGATTTTTACATATATAAAATAAGTGCTAACAAGGACAAATTTATTACCAGTCATAAAAAGTAAAATAAATTTTCCCTGGGGAAGAAAACTGCTCAACAGATTTATATATATATATATACACATACACAGATATATATATATATAGATCTGTGTGTGTATGTATATATATGTGTGTGTTTGTATGTNTATATATATATCTGTGTGTGTTTATGTATATATGTGTGTGTGTATATATATATGGGGGGGAGGTTCAAGTGGAGAAAGTGTCAAGCTAGGTGTAAAATACTTGTAGAGAGAGCAGATATTGTGACATGGCAACATGATATACATGTATAAAATGAGACACTTCCATGGAATTGGACACAAAATTGTTTTCTCAGGCGAAAACTTGGTTGATAGCAACTTGACTTTTTCAAAGTGTTGGCAACATGACAAAGAATTTGGTGTACATGTAAACAGTGGAGCAGGTAAAAGACTATTGCAGTGCATGCAGGGAGCAGGAATGGGTTTGTTCCCAATGCGCAGCTCCTGTACACTGCTGGGTCTGTTTAACAGTGACTATCAATATCAAATGATACTCGTAAATTTTGAAAAGTGGGTGGTTCAAAAACTGCTACCAAATATTTAGGAAAAATCAGTCTTAGTAATGGATAATGCACAGTACCACTCCAAAAACATACATAAACCACTTACAAAATATTCTTTGAAGTGTGATATATCATGGCTACAGGAGAAAGGTGTACCTTGTGATGAATCTATGCACAAAGTTGACTTATTTATTTAAACTTGTTGAAATAAAAAAACCAAGATATATATATTTAACACAGCCGCAGAACTAGCAGTCCACAGTCACACGGTTCTCAGACTACCACCATGCATGTGCGACCTGAATGCAATTGGGCTGGCATAAGCGAAAATAGAATAATTAGTTAGAGAAATAAAAGTGACTGGTGACTTATCGCTTAAAAAGCCTACTGAACTTAGAGAATCAGCTATTTCATCAGTCACTATGCAAGACTGGGAAGGGTACTTTAAACATGTGCAAAAAATAGAACAGTACTGGCAAACAGACTGCATTCTTCTGAATGTAGTGGACGATATAATCATCAATTTAGGTGCCAATAACAAGAATTCAGAAACTGACAGCACACCTTCTGCATGCAAGGAGCTGGGTCGGAGGAATATTTTTTAGTCAATGTTTTTGCTCTGGAGAGTAGTCTGTTACAACACCGTTACCTCTCCTTGTTATTGCCTAACGGGCAAGAAAGAGGGACACGAGTCGGCACTTGCCATCCTCTTCTGCATTCCTTCCACGGTCGGAGAACTGGGACCCTCACAGTAGTTTGTTGCTGTAATGTGCTGTAATGACTTTGAACGTACAAATTTGGCACATACCACCGTGATTGCCAAACTGGTGGGCATTTTGACTTGGAAGTGCCATTTGTGGACAAATCACAAAATTAGTTGCAGTTACTCCATGTGCTGGATGCCGCGCAGATCAAATGTCGCTACAGCAAACTACAGATTTTCCGAGATAATGACTGGCTAAGGGTTCAAGGAAAACCAATATTTACAGTCAAAGCAATGGGGGAAATTTTTTTTACTTTGCATACTGTACGCGTAGGTTATGTAAATAAATAATATAGTTATAAGAATTCCATTTTTGACAGCCAGTGTGTGGCAACATGTCATAAATGAAATTAAGAACATCCCTTACACAAAATCCTGTATCAGCTGATGCGTGAACGATTGCAAAATAATTTCATGTTGGCTATTTTGACAGCCTACATTTCCACAACAGACGTCAGAGAAATGTGCAGGCACGACGAAGATCGTATACAAAATGTTCATGTACCTATTTTAAAAAGTTACAAAACAGCTGTTATTAGTGTAACAAATTAAACTCAGTTATAGAATAATGTGTAGGTGTTTAAATAAAATGGAACTTAAACCATATGTGATAGTTTAGCTTAGTTTGTCTCTTCTTCATAGGCTTGGTAACGTCATGTGCATGCTGTAATGTTGCAGCGGCGCGTTAAGGCCGCCATATTTTGTAATATTCCTCGCTTGGTATGACAAATGGAAATTACCACTCGGTTAGCTCAGTTGGTAGTGACATGAAACTTTAAAGGCACCAATAAATATAAATAAAGTTCAATGTTTGTTTATTACTCTGTATTTTTATTTATCAATCCAAGAAACAGTTCACATACAATCGTCACGTATGCAGAGTACAAACCGATTTACAGGCCAACCAACAGAGAGCAGCGCCACAGTTGTTTAATTATTCATTTACTTCTCGAAAATTTGCCTCGCAAGAAAAAAATACGAAGGCAGGAGGTACGTCCATTCCCTCCTGGCACCCTAACGACCTCCCACACCGACGGAAAGAATTTATTAGATCACTATATGGCGAAAAAGAATGAAGTTGAAAGATTTAGAGGTCCCTGGTGCTTGCCGGTGTGGGCGAAATTCGTCACGCACGATGCGTCTTCCTTGGCTGCTTGCTGGGTTACATTTCTCCCCAGGCGATAGACACACAGTGTATTTATCTTTCGTGGCTACCCCACCCTTCTCACACCAGGGTGCCACCAACAGTTAAAAAATATGGTCATAGCATGTGTCGCCACGCCATATCGAACTGCGTAGCCCTTCTAACTGCCTCTTAGGTAAAAGATAATAAAACTTCTAGAAAAAAAAAACTGTTGGCGCAGTTAGGAAAGCTATCTTCTAACGCTGACGCTAACTGAAAACTACGACTTTCGAAATGGCAAACGGATGCCCGATAATCATAACTACCACAATAAGCGCACTACCACTGCTTTAATTTTGGTAATTTTCTAGATTAGGGGCTTTTCTGAAAATAATAAAAAAAACTCCATAAAGTGGTATATTTCGACTCTACTAATAACGTAGAACACGAATATATTGGGGGCATAGCTTTAAAATAAGTACAACATATTTTAAAAAATTGAACAAGTTTGTGAGGTGACTGTTTCTGACAGTTTGTTTACGTTTTGAACGAAACGTTTTATGTCAACAGAAGTTGTTTTAATGAATTCAGCATAGCTTACCTAGTTGATATTGAAGCGGCCGTACTGTTAAAATAAGTACAACATATTAAAAATACTCGCTACATGTACGAGTAACTGATGTTTACGTTGACTAACGTGTGCCGCCATTATTAATGGCTACGCAGTGCAGATTTCACGCAATCTACCGGCGTTAGATGTCATCGCCGGCCTTACGTTAGTATGCATGCAGGCAGCGGTCGTGGTCAGTTCGATGGTGCTTCGTTCGTGATTTAAGACGGAAAAAAAGCAAGCAAGACTACGTTTCTGCGTTATATTAGCCTATTAACGAGTGCTTCTGTATATATATTCGGCTGTAAATGAGTGTTTCAGTGCGTTATATTCGCGTATGTGGTGCTTCGTGAAAACTGTGATTTCATCGAGTGATCTGACGTTGAATGGGCCGTTGACAAGAGTATGTACAACCCGCCTACATTGGTGAGTGCATTTATATTATTTGTGTGGGTTTTACGTTCCTTTAAATCCCTAAAATCCTAAATTCGTAGTTTAGTGTGAAACCCACAAATCCTATCCGGTAGCTTAACGTGCAAATGTAGTTATATTACGTAAGTCAAACAAGGCTTTTTCCGGACGTTTATACAGCACAATTTCACATTCTTTCTATACTAACCTTGGATTATTCGTAGGTAACGCAGAACACGACTATAGTAGCGTAGTTAACGTATGACTAATTGTATAATATGTGCCCACCTAACCGAACAGAACCTAACCCCACGATGGGTGAATCACTATTTTACATTTTTAAACTAACCTAGGATTGTAGCGATTTTAACTAACCTAGGATTGTAGTTACTTAAAATAACGTAGGATTATAGGGTTCCCATGTAGTCTGTGATTGTAGGGTGTTGATCGGAGATTTTTTTAATATTGTATAATCTTATATTACTGTACAACCTTACAATCCTAGGTTAGTTTAGAGCCGTACAATCCTAGGTTAGTTTAAAAACGTAAAATAGTGATTCACCCATCGTGGAGTTAGGTTCTGTTAGGTTAGGTGGGTACATGTTAGGAAATTCGTCGTACGTTAATGCCCCTAGTATATTCGTGTTCTATGTTATTAGTAGAGTCGAAATATACCACTTTATGGAGTTTTTTTTATTATTTTCAGAAAAGCCCCTAAACTAGAAGATTACCTTAATTTTGAATCCAGATAAAATATTAAGAAGCTTCGCAAAACAAAAGAACATGTACCACGTATCCCGATAATTAATATATTGCATTGTTACATTGCTTCATATTAATTGAAGAGGCTGCACATTTGTCACAAGTATTTTTCAAATATTTGTACATTATTTTGATATGCTATACATTAAACCATAGTTGTTTTAAGACCATACAAGATGAAAAATTTACTTTTAAAAGGATGTGATAGACACATTTTTGCGACACAGCAGAGAAATAGGCGACCGTGCTGCCGTCTGTTGGCAAGTGCGTGCTGTTTTGCTTTGGAAGCCACACCCTCATGAAATAACTCATTTTTCATGTGTAAAATATAAATGAATGAATTCCCAGAGTTTTACATTTAACGCGAGCTCTATAAATATTTTACCATAGCACATTTTCATTGTGAAGAGACTCTGCTTACTAATAATTTGGATTCAGCTTTGCAATCATCCAGTCTTTCTGAGGCCAGCTCACCATTTTGTTTTTGTATCCTCTCCCAGTTCAGCAACAAAGCAAAAATGAACATTTTTTTAAAATTAATTTATTTATTTATTAAAACCACACGTCATTTTGTGATGCAATTATTTTTGTGGCAAATAATATTTATGTTAATGTGATATTGTCATCCAGTTGCACTCTGTACTACTGTTAATTATAAATAGCCTCTTTGCATGCAAGAGCATGCAAAGCATTCGCTCACTTTTTTGACGAGCAAGCACCGCTTTTAATCATGAAATACTTTCTTATTATGTATAAAAATGTGCTGGCTGAGAATTTCTCAGAATTCCTAATACTTCCAAGTTTCACATATATTCACTATTAAAAACGTGTGTAAACATAGTATCTGAACACTTTTAATAAAAAAAACAGTACTGCATTACATGATGGCTACTTGAAACAGGGCATGCAAGGGGTTATTAATGGAAACGGTGTGCAATTGGTGGCAGCTGTTTATTATTTGACTTTGAACTGGTGACTGCACAGTTAAGCCGCAACCAGACTATTGCAGAAATTCCTGTGTCCAGTGAACACAGTGCAGTACGACCCTCCTCTCAGACCCCAAAGGTTGCACTGCCAACTATAAAAATTTCAACCTTTGGAAGGGATATTAAATCCCGGCAAAACTTTTCCAACTTTTTTTGAGACACATACGTAAACAGGTTCATTTTAGCAATATGAAGCTGCTTTTCTATTTAAAACCATCCTTGCAGGGAGAGCCCTTATGCATGGTACAGTCTCTTCCACTTACTGAATAAAACTTTGAAAATTGCCTGGAAGCTGCTTCAAAGAAGTTGCAACAACAAGAGGTTGGTGGTCAATCATCACATTGAGGCATTGGGAAATGTACCATCTGTTACAGCAATTTCCTCAACCTTGGTTCAGTTATCAATATCTAAGAAAATGTGGCTGCACTCAAGATCTTGGGTATGTCACAGAGCACTTGGCATCGCTTGTTAATCTATCTGCTGGAAAGAAAACTGGACACGAGTCTTCCGAGAGAGTAGGAGATTTTACCATCACAGATCCCTCTGCTCTACCGACGTCAGATCAATTAATAGTTTTAGCAGTGAATGTTAAAAGCATTAGGGAGGGAGCAGAAACCTAGGATGACTTACAGACACAATCACGACTAGGTTCACAATAGCACACACATATTCTTGGGACACTCAGGTGAGACTATCTCAGTGTGTGAAATGTCAAGACCACCATACCCTGTTACAATGTTCATGGTCCACACAAATGTTGCCCAAACAGCAATTTGAATTAACAAAACAATGGAAGTTGTGCATTAACAGTTGCGACAATTCAATCTTACTTTGGGAACCCTGCAAATCTTGCCTGAGGAAGACTTGCCAACAGTATCTTCTAATTCCCTATCATGATATAGTCTTCTATACTAATCTCATCAATGCTTCTAGCAACTGTGGTACAAGGACTACTCACATCAGCTGCAAGCTCGATCCAAGTGGACAACGGTAGCGGTGAATGTGAAGTGCTAATTCAAAACCCTAACCTGTCCCTTCTTTCTTGGATGATTGGCACGTAGTTCAAGCGTTCTCTAGAGCTGATGGTATAGTACACGTGGTTTAGCTTCGCACTAGGACTGGTCACTTGACCAATTACTAAGCTGTGATCCCTGCCACATGTGTGATTGAAATTAATGATTTTACGGTGGGCAGGACATTTGGCGACACTGAATTTGTACATGTTGTATATAGTGTGTGTTGTTGAATGAGAACTGGTCGAGTTCTACTTGTGTTCTTGCACTAAGAGGTGTGAGGAGATGAGAACAAGATTTTGTTACTTGTCTGAAAACTGCAGTTGCAAACTCAAGATGGCCACTTAGGTGCATGTCCGTGCTGGGCATAATGTTTTAAGGGGTGTTTTTGACCCTCTTTCCTTTTGTTCACCAAAGCCAGATACATTGCACAAGTGAAAAATATGTTTGGTGTATTTTTGTATTATTCTCTTAAACTCAACAAACATCAAATAAAAGGTCTTCTGTAATAAATTACATTTTAATTGTAGAACTACCATTTCAGTACCAGCAAAACCCACATTACTCTTATTTAAGCATACTTTTGTTTGTACAGACATATTTCTCATTGGTATTAGCATGTTCGTAAATTATGTTATTTTGAAAATACATCAAATGCAAAACTGTCAAAACTAAAATTTTTAAACGTTGCAGAGTAGTGAACGACTGTGGCATCAAGTATTTTCTTCCTCAAATTTGCAGTTTTTTTACTGGCTTTAAGGTTATAGTGTCCCCAAAATACAGTGAACTCTTGATTTAATGAAATATATGGGGGATGATCTGTCTGTTATTGCCGATTGTCTATTACTGCCAATGAAAATGCCTACAGTTGTTTGGTTTATAAAAGCATGTTTGAAAAACTAGTATAATAATACATGACTGCAATGAAACAAAAAATTATCAGTATGCAGTGAATACATGAAATAAATAAAGACCCTCTCAAGACATTATTTTTTGTGTATATGTAATCTTATTTCCACTCCACACACTAAATTTTTACTCTAAAAATTTTGTAAGAACAAATCAACAAGCAAAGAGGGACAACATATGCAAAATGTAGTATTTACACAAAACAATGAAATTGTATGCAGCAGGTAAAGAAAACACTTCATGCAGTGACAGGTATTACTTCGGACAAGTGTGGGAACCGACATTTCCCCCTGAAATGAGCTGCCTGTTCAATCCAATGTCCACTGAATGGAGGTCCATTAATCAAAGGTTCACTGTACAACGTTTTCAATAACAAAATTTAATTGTTCACAGTCTATTATCATGTTTAGTAAGTCACACATATGCACCAAATATAATGCACTGCCATTAGATATGCAATCAAATATTAAGGTTATAAACCACGACTGAAATGTGGATAATTATTGCCAACTGCAGATTACGGTAAAGGTACCGATATCCGATACTAGTTATTGTGCCAACACTAGAAGCGTCAAAATGCCAAAACCGTGAACAGAAACAATATTTATAAAACTGTCATTTGTATAATAATTTTTTTTGCAGTTTTTTGTTTGTTTGAAAGAATGGGTAAGATCGGTGTTCTTTGTTAGTTATTATTTACTACCATGCTTCTGAAATAAATGCTGGGCCACAAAAACTAAATCCTGCAGATGTTTCAACTATTCTTTAATTGTGTCACCACTGTAAACACTTAATTACAAGCATTTGGAGAGTTATTTGTTCTCTATTGCCTACATATACTAACAACAAGTTCTACCTAATGTTTCACTTTCAAATTAGCTAAAATTCACAATATGTTAATCGCTCTGAAATACTGTTTACACATAATATTAGTATAATATGTTTCTAAATAATTTCATTTCTTGAAAGTGAGCTGTAAAAATNTTACACATAATATTAGTATAATATGTTTCTAAATAATTTCATTTCTTGAAAGTGAGCTGTAAAAATTATCCTATATAGCATATTTATTTTCTGTGGCCGATACTCATTTGTGAATTCAATCGAAAAGAATTGCTTTCCTGTCCCAGTTCACTGATCTTGTTACTTGTTTTATACTAGCCTTCAATAATTTCAAAAATGATATTAAGCACAACCCCATAAACCAACATGTATATGTACTACTATATACAAAGAAAATAGGAAAACAAAAACGACACCTACCTAATTACTATGGCAACCAACAGTTTTGTGATGTCGTCACGCCCTTTCTGAAGCTTAAACTAAGACTAGTTAATCATGGGTAAAACATGGTTGAATGTTGCTTTTGAGTACAAAATGTTAGTCAGCCATAATCACAGACTTAGATCTGGACTAGTTAAACAATGACTAATGTGTCTGTAGATATGGTTTAACAATTTGTTTCTGAATACAACCCTTTTTTAATGTAAACAAATTAAATGATTTCAGGATTAACCCAAATGTGGTAGAGACCAAGTTTTTCCCTGGATAATTTTTTTTACTTCAAATAGAGTAAATGTGTGTTCAGCATTCATATTCTTGGTCTTGGTAACAAAACAGTCACCATACAGTTTAGCTGAAGATGCACTACGTACCAAGTAACCCTCTTCACTGGCAAACTCAACATAGGCGAATCCCTTGTTCAAAGTCTTGCTTTTTTCTTGCAATACAAGGCGTATGGCTTTTGGTGGGTGATCAGTTTTGTTAAAATGTGCTGCCAATGCTTCCCTTGTTAACCTGCAAGTTCATACATAAGGATATAACAATGAAAAAATTATTACCACTCATAAATCCATATAATTTAACATAATCATGGGTTGACATAATTGCTCGATAGTTGTCAGTCAATAAAATAAGTACTAAATTTCATATCTTTACAAGTGTATGGTTATGATCTATTCCCTGCATGAATGCTGTAACTAGAAAACAGGTGGAAAGTTGCTCCATCAAAAACTTCCCAGACAGCACTGGGGAATGGAACAACTACTATGTACTTGGCTCGCCATGTTAGATGAAAGGAAAGATTGAGACTGCACACCATGTCAACAAACTTTACGCGTGAC
>NQII01009417.1:0-51551 GCA_002778355.1 Clitarchus hookeri | reverse complement strand
TTTTTTTTTTATTGCATTCTGTGTTCTCACGTTAAATCTGACTGCGTTCATTCATAATTTACGGCAGCGTATTTAAGAAAGTAGTTTTAATCTTGGAAATAATAACCCCTAAATAAGAATACATGTTTATTACTATTCATCGATGTGTCAGTACACTGTAGGATAGTTATACATCCAACTGTTTCTCTTTGCTACTTGTTTCGTGTGGTGGTGATGCAAATGTCCNAGTACACTGTAGGATAGTTATACATCCAACTGTTTCTCTTTGCTACTTGTTTCGTGTGGTGGTGATGCAAATGTCCACACGAAGCCAGGAAATTCTTATTAAGTGGAAAGAACATACACTTAGCACTGTTTCTGGGAAAAAATTAATTTATTTATACCCACTCTGAAAAAAAAGTACCGTTTTATTTCCGCCAAGAGTAAAATAGTGTATGTAAGGAGTTAACAGTCCTCCGTCTTAGGATTTTGAAGGATTTTCGGTCCTTTACGGAGTTATGAATAAATGACACCTAACGCCGGTAATTGTTTCCACGTCGGCGAGGTACGTGGGGGAGGAGGGGTAGGGTTAGAGGAAAACCCCCGCAACTTTTGCACAGGACGGAAGAAATACAGGCGGCCAGACAAATGGTAGAAGTCGGCCCGTATTATCTGCAAGCCAACAAACAGTGGGCACGAATAGCGGGCAAGGTAAGAGGAGTGGGGGGAGGGGCGGGAAAGAAAGTGAAATAAAAATCGCGTGATGTATTACTGTAATATGTAAGAGAACAGCATATTCGGCAGTACACCGGGGAGCGGCGGGGCTCTGGCTCATATAGATATGTATATATATAGCTATATACGTATAAGCCTGGGTGCCTTCAGCTCGATGCTTGCCGACTCCCCACTTCCATNGATATGTATATATATAGCTATATACGTATAAGCCTGGGTGCCTTCAGCTCGATGCTTGCCGACTCCCCACTTCCATTACTCAAACTTCGCAGCGGGCCACCCCGCTCTATGCCACGGACCTCTAAAGCCCTCGCCTTTACCTCGTTTCTCCCTTATAAAGTTTCTTTCCATTTGTTTTGAACTTTGTTCTCTCGCTAACAAGTATCGGAGAATATTTTTGTATAAAGTTCTGATTTTTCACAACGAGGGTTACATACACTCGTTGCTCCGCTGCGCGGCAAATGAGGCGGCTCAACCTATCTCCGAGGGATTTTACTTTTGAAATTCAATACGTTTGGCAATCTGATAACTGTCATGAAATTACTCATGCAAGGCTTGTATGGAAGTATTTTGTTTTAAAATACACTTCTTTCGTTATTTCTGATTCTAACATAACTGTGCTGCGGTGTAAGATATTACTGCTGCTCGTGAAATGGTGTGTCTATCTCTTTAACTTTTATTAGAGTTACTCTTAATATAACGATACCAAGAATTTTCCAATTATACATTTTTTGCTACATAAGTTAATAATTTTGATGCAATGCAGCCCGATATGTTAACATAAAAATTGAAGATATTTTTGGTTATATTTATGTTTACCGTAATGAATTTGACCGTTTCCACTAGCGCTTTTATAAGCGTTCTTTTTCCATTAGCCGTAATGGTTTCATAACTGCGCAAATTTATGTATTTTATAAAACTTCGTCTTAGCAATNCGTTCTTTTTCCATTAGCCGTAATGGTTTCATAACTGCGCAAATTTATGTATTTTATAAAACTTCGTCTTAGCAATAATTTTACTGATTTTTTTTTATCTGACGCATTAATGAATCGTTGAAAGTTTTTTTTTTATTGGTTTGTCGTTTTCAAAAGGAGCGATATTTCTTCTGCCTTATATATACATTAGCGATTAAAAAATTATATTTCGTTATTACTTCACATTTTTCAACATTCGGATTCATCATGATCGCTCACAGCTTCTACCCATAAGATATACAGGTTGGGACTGAATTCAAACATCAAATTNATTCGGATTCATCATGATCGCTCACAGCTTCTACCCATAAGATATACAGGTTGGGACTGAATTCAAACATCAAATTTCATGAGGTGATTCTTTATGCAAAATCATGTGTCAAATATATAGGACACTTTGTGTGTAAACGTAATATTAAGGCCGAAATAAGCCCCTGAAAATTGGGACTTTGGAATGTATTTTTACGAAATTTTGGAAACCAGGTAAAATGAAAGTACATTTCGCGAAAAATTTTTTACGTTATCGGGATCTTCAACCTAAGAGAAAACTCACATCAATAACACTCACCGTTATTAAAATAACAGAGGCGGCCACCCTCTTATTGCCGGCAACTTCGTTACCGTCAGGAATTATGAACTATTTCTGCTGGTTTATTTAGCAGTATGACCTACAAAACAAAAATTGCCCCCCCTGTTGAAACTACCTAGGACCCATCGTTGTCGTTAAAAATGCATACAAATATTCAGCTTGATTCTGCTGCAGCGATACGGTGCCTCGTACGTAGGCAATGCGTCATACATGCTTGTATGGTAAGCTGCTGTTCCCACTGCACAGGCAATGGTGGAGGGCATTTATTTGTTACTGTACTGTAGACAATTACCATGCATTAAAAAAACTTACAATACTATATTCAACAGTGTGTTCCTGACAACAGTCGGTGTGAGATATCCTACATGAAGAATTGGTACTGCCNTTACAATACTATATTCAACAGTGTGTTCCTGACAACAGTCGGTGTGAGATATCCTACATGAAGAATTGGTACTGCCTACATGCCTGGAACCGTATTGCTGTCGCTACTGTGTACTGAAAATAATATTGTTTATGCGCTTGGGCATGTATCGCTGCAGCCGAAGCTTTATGTATGTTTGTTTTGTACGAAAGTGGTTGCGACTAGAGGGCCTGTGTGTAACCTAGGTCATACGGTTAAATAAACAAGCATGAAACGTTTCTGCGTTCTGACGGTTCGTATACACATCTCCCGTCATTAATAAATCAGGGACCGAGATAAGTGAGGCAACAGTAACATGCTGGACTCGTATTCGGGAGGACGGGGTTTCGAATCCTGGTCAGGCCATCGATAATTCGGTTTTCCATGGTTTCCTGAAGTCACTCTAGGCAATCGCTGGGATGTTTCCTTAATAAAAGCCATTGCCAAATCCTTCCTCAGTTCCTTTCAAGTGCCCAGTTGTATGTTCCTGTGTCTCATGACCTCGCTTTCGACGAGACATTAAACGCACAAAATAAAAACGTACAGTAAGAAATTCTGAATTATTAGCGTGTAAATAAGTGTTACTTTTAACAAACGACGTGTCGTCAGTTGAAAGTAACGATCCCTTAAAGCAACACTAACAGGCCAATCGTTTGCGAGCAAACATCTAACTAGTAGTAAGATGCAGCATGTAGTATAAAAAATGNCAACACTAACAGGCCAATCGTTTGCGAGCAAACATCCAACAAGTAGTAAAATGCAGCATGTAGTATAAAAAAATTTGCTTACAGGCTGTGCGAGCGGTCTATATGCCTGTGGCACTTATACCACACAAAGCAGTTCTGCATGGCTTGATCTGACCCTGCATGGCTTGACCTGGCACGACATTTATCACGGCAGTAAAGGCGCTATAGCGAATGCAAACAATTAAACCCTGAGACGTATTGTATAAATTATCTGAGCCCTCCATAATATATCACATGCAGTTCTGTTGGTCAAGGTGCATTTTGTGTCTATAAAATGGGACGCTTTACGTGGCCGGAACTGACACATATGCTACTCGTCTACGGTGCGGCAGAGGGAAATAGACGAAAAGCGCAAAGAATGAACAGGGATCGATTTCCGCACAGACAGCCGCCATACCACACCCCATTTGCGTCCGTGGAGTAAAATTTGAGAGAAAGTTGAAGTTTGGAGGTGACACGACCAAATGCAGGGCGCAGACAGACAGCGAAGATAGCCAGTTTTGAAGAGGAAGTGGTGATGCATGTTGAGAATAACACACGTGAGAGTACGCGAACTATTGTTAGAGTACTCAATAGAAGCGGCCGCGTCATTGGTCGAGTGCTTCGTAAGCAATTACTGCATCTGTTCCATGTACAACGTGTGAATGCCGTGGGTCCTGCGGATTATCCTCAACGCGTGGAGTTTGCAGCATGGTTTCTGGAACATCACAGAAAACACCGTGGCTTTGACAGATACATTCTCTCCGCTGACGAGGCTTCCTTTCAACGTGACGGTATTGTCGAAACATCCACGAGTGAGCGATGTCAATACTCACACCGCATTCGTCCACGGGGATCAACAGCAATTCACTGTTAACGTCTGTGCGGGCGCAATACATAACACATNACATATGCTACTCGTCTACGGTGCGGCAGAGGGAAATAGACGAAAAGCGCAAAGAATGAACAGGGATCGATTTCCGGACAGACAGCCGCCATACCACACCCCATTTGCGTCCGTGGAGTAAAATTTGAGAGAAAGTTGAAGTTTGGAGGTGACACGACCAAATGCAGGGCGCAGACAGACAGCGAAGATAGCCAGTTTTGAAGAGGAAGTGGTGATGCATGTTGAGAATAACACACGTGANGAAGAGGAAGTGGTGATGCATGTTGAGAATAACACACGTGAGAGTACGCGAACTATTGTTAGAGTACTCAATAGAAGCGGCCGCGTCATTGGTCGAGTGCTTCGTAAGCAATTACTGCATCTGTTCCATGTACAACGTGTGAATGCCGTGGGTCCTGCGGATTATCCTCAACGCGTGGAGTTTGCCGCGTGGTTTCTGGAACATCACAGAAAACACCCTGGCTTTGACAGATACATTCTCTCTGCTGACGAGGCTTCCTTTCAACGTGACGGTATTGTCGAAACATCCACGAGTGAGCGATGTCAATCCTCACACCGCATTCGTCCACGGGGATCAACAGCAATTCACTGTTAACGTCTGTGCGGGCGCAATACATAACACATTGGTTGGCCCCTACTTGATACCAGACCTTCTCATCGGCAATGTGTACGCTGCATTTCTGCGGAAAACTCTGCCAACATTACTCGTAGAGGTTTTGTTACAAACATGAGTGGTCATGGGGTTCCAGCACGACGGCGCACCAGCCAACAGTTGGGGACGTGCGCGCGATCTCCTTGATATCATATTTGCTGGACGATGGATAGGCCGTAGAGGTTTTGTTCCCTGGCCTCCACCACCCCCTGATATTAATGCTTCGACTATTTCTTCCGGGGTTACATGCGCAGCCTGGTGTATGAAACCGCTTTGGAATCCGAAGAGGACACCATAGGGTGTTTTTAAACGTGTCCGAAAATCCTTGGTGCGGTGATGTGGACTGTGAGTCGAACATGGCGGCCGTGCCATCGACTCTTTTCTATAAAATGGTTTTTTATACATGTTCCTACAATAAAACCTATGGAACGCCACAGATCTTGTTGTCAAATGCAATNTACATGCGCAGCCTGGTGTATGAAACCGCTTTGGAATCCGAAGAGGACACCATAGGGTGTTTTTAAACGTGTCCGACAATCCTTGGTGCGGTGATGTGGACTGTGAGTCGAACATGGCGGCCGTGCCATCGACTCTTTCCTATAAAATGGTTTTTTATACATGTTCCTACAATAAAACCTATGGAACGCCACAGATCTTGTTGTCAAATGCAATNTCTATAAAATGGTTTTTTATACATGTTCCTACAATAAAACCTATGGAACGCCACAGATCTTGTTGTCAAATGCAATGTGTTGCCTGATACCACCTAAATTTGATGCGTTCTAATGGCATTGATCTACGCTGCTGCACCAAATGATTCATCGTTCGAAAGCCCGCACAGTACACAGCTGCAGCGATACAGTTCCAAGTGCGTAGGCAATACCAATATATTTACGTCCTGCATGAAAACAAACACCGACTGTCGCCACAAACGAACAGTGGTATATGCTTATTAATGTATGGTACGCATAGTTTACAATAGGTATTAGCACTGTCCACAACCGTCGGCTTTGCAGTGGAAATACACGCATGTAGGCAGTATTTCCTGCATACTAGGNGGTATTAGCACTGTCCACAACCGTCGGCTTTGCAGTGGAAATACACGCATGTAGGCAGTATTTCCTGCATACTAGGTGCTGTATCGCTGCAGCGGAATCTAGCGTAATATTTGTGTGCGTTTCAAACGAAAACGGTGGGTCCTAGGCAGTTGCAAANAGGTATTAGCACTGTCCACAACCGTCGGCTTTGCAGTGGAAATACACGCATGTAGGCAGTATTTCCTGCATACTAGGCGCTGTATCGCTGCAGCGGAATCTAGCGTAATATTTGTGTGCGTTTCAAACGAAAACGGTGGGTCCTAGGCAGTTGCAAAAAGGGGATAAATTTTGTTTATTAGGTCATAAACCTCAATAAACCAGCATCAAAAGTTTATAATTCCCGACGGTAACTAAGTTTCTGGCAATAGGAGGTTTGTCACCCATATTATTTTCATAACAGGAAGTGTTTTTAATGTGAGTGTGCTCCTAGGTTGAAGATCGCGATAACGTAAAACAATGTTCCGCGGATTGTACGTTCCAAAATTTTCATTTTCTTGGACCTATTTCACTATTATTATTTAGGATAGGTACAAAATGTCCTATATATTTGCCACATGATATTGCATAAAGAATCACTTCAAGAGGTTTGTTTGTTGGTCGAATTTAGTCCATCCTGTATATTATTTTCTCGCAAATCTTAAAGAAATTTAGCTGGTTACTGTTCCGCGTATTTGCCAATATTTAAGTTATTCGAGACATAACAGATAGTCGAAGAGCTGGAAGAGGAGGAGGGTGATTGTGGCTCGCATGCACCTTTAACTCATAATTTAACAGCTCAAATAATATAAGTAGTGTATGTATGGGGATACTGGGACAATGTACTTAATGGGAGTGTGAGTCTGCGACTGCGGCTGAGAGCCACCTACTGAGGATCGACTAGAACGAGTTCGGTAGTCTTCGGCTTGACTCAGGGGTGTTCGGAAGCCTTCGACTCGGGTTTTTTCGGACATACTCAAAGGTACTCAGCAGCTATACTCACTATAATTTCAAGCAAATATGTATGTTTCTGGTAGCCATATTACTTTTTATAGGCACAGGGAATGTCAAATCTAATATCTGTATTTATTATTTCATTAAAAAAAATTATTTCATGTAAAATATTTTTGTATTTTTTTTTATTCGTAACGAAATTGTACATAGGGCATAGCAGAATCCTACAGAAGTATCTCAACTACATATACAGGCACCTCTTTTGAAGTTTAATTAATAAACCATGTCGGAATTTGCAAATTATTCTCTGCCTCGATAGTTTTGTTGATATAAATATGGTGTACATATTAATTTAAATGTATGTACATATGACCAATCCAAGCCCATCAAATGAGTAACATCTCTCCGCAGAAGTATGCTTTAAACATGGTATATATCAGAATGTAACAAACATTTTTAAAACATAGGTTATTATGGTTCAAAAACCAATATGTCATTGAGACTTGGAATGTATGAGGGCAGGTCGGGTGTTAGTCTAATATTTAGTGCTATTCTCATATATCAAGTCTCCCCGCAATCCCAATATTTATGAAATCCACACCAACCCTCATCAATCCTCAACAATCTCCTCAATCCTCACTAATCCTCATAAATTCTCTACGTCAATCCGCACCAATCCTCATCAATCCTCCCCACCAAACTGCACTAATCCTCGAAAATTCTCCGCTCCTTTCCTCAACAATCCTCCGCACTAATCCTCAACAATTCTCCGCACCAATCCTCAACAATTCTCCGCACCAATACCCACCAATCCTCAAAAATCCCCCGCACCAATACGCAAAAATATTCCGCAAAAATTCTTAACAATTCTCCTCTCCAATCCACACCAATCCTTAACAATCTTCCGCTCAAATCCGTACCAATCCCTATCAATCCTCTACACCAATCCGCACCTTATATGAAGCATAACAAAAAAGAGGGATAGTTTCTTACTATTACGCAAAATAACATCCCTTTAGCTGAGTTTACCAGGTGATAGATGCTCACAGATATAAACTGAGCGGTGTTAATCCATTGTCATGGTATTTAACGCACACCTTGATAATAAAATATTTAATATGGACACTATTTTAACAATTTTAATTAAGGTTACCGATCCTCAGTTAATCCCCATAATTACAAACTGCTATATTCTATACATTCCTTATATTTCAACTTCTGAATAACTGCGTTACATTATTATCCAAAAGAATTGTTCTTTAGTTTTTTCAAATAATTGAGAGCTTCGATGTGTTAATGAGTGACTTGTAACGGTCTTTCTCAGGGTCATTCGGAATGTTTCTGTCACGCAGCGCAGATGACGATGTCTTGTCCTATCTCAAACAATTCCCGCAGCAGTAATGGGATCTCTGTTATGGAGGTGCTGTGCACAGGAATTTCCTTCGTGGTTGTTTACGCCTGCTTATCAGAGTTTGCTAAACTTACGCAATCTTCATTTGGCGACGAAAATAACTTTTTGTTTGACGGTCAGTTTATAGAGTACTTGAAAATTTTCATCATCTGCGAGAAAATCTTTCAGGAGGTGCCTCGGATGTATGTAAAATTGCAGTGACGACATAGTTATCGTTTATTTTGTAACTGGTAGGGCGATACTGAACAAACAGTACTAATATATGTATATATTTATACATATAACATATTTTGTAGGTGCGTTAGATATAGGTAGTAAATTGTAAATTCTGTAAATATTTTACAAAATGATACTATTCAAGATTACACAAATATTTTTTTACATAAATAAAATGAGATAATTTTAAAACATACCACTCAGAAAAAAATTAGTGTCAAATCAATTTACACAAGTGCACAATTTTTCACTTTTCCTGGTGCTAAATATTTTCTCACGTAAAACGTGTAAAACAATTAAGCTAACGAGGGTTAAAATATGATAAAAATCTTATGCATTTCCCAAGTATCTTTAAAATAGGAATCAAAATATTCTGTTTTGAAGAGAACCCTGAGGAACAAAACGTCCATAAATACCACGCCCTTAAAAAAACTTGTTATTTTTTTATTTAATAAAGAACCAACAGTAATAAAACACATTAAATTAGTGACGGAAATGTAATAACTTCTTAAGTGTTGACCCACAATTTATAGCGAATTACACAGCATTTAAAATTTACCAATTTCTTGTTATGCTTTCTGTTTTATGTCTATAATTTCTTACTAGGGAATAAATTTTTTTTAATTCGCAAAAACATGAGAACATATGTCTCCCGGAACCACTTGCATCGAAATTTGTACTTAGATTCNTCCTGGTGCTAAATATTTTCTCACGTAAAACGTGTAAAACAATTAAGCTAACGAGGGTTAAAATATGATAAAAATCGTATGCATTTCCCAAGTCTCTTTAAAATAGGAATCAAAATATTCTGTTTTGAAGAGAACCCTGAGGAACAAAACGACCATAAATACCAAGCCTTTAAAAAAACTTGTTATTTCTTTATTTAATAAAGAACCAACAGTAATAAAACACATTAAATTAGTGACGGAAATGTAATAACTTCTTAAGTGTTGACCCACAATTTATAGCGAACTACATAGCATTTAAAATTTACCAATTTCTTGTTATGCTTTCTGTTTTATGTCTATAATTTCTTACTAGGGAATACATTTTTTTTAATTCGCAAAAACATGAGAACATATGTCTCCCGGAACCACTTGCATCGAAATTTGTACTTAGATTCGAATGTTATAAAGATATTTATTTTGATATAACAAGTAATTTATTAGCTGTTCACGGTTGTTAAGCATTTTTGAAATCAACCTATGGAAAATGTCACTCCTATATGCATATATTGTACTGGGCACATTCTGACTGGTAAGCACCCAGTTAAAGCGGTAACTACGAAGGAAGATTAGTTTCAAGACTTAACGTCGCATTAAATAAGCTACGTAAACACTCGTAAATACTTAAATTTCTTATTTTGCTTCTGCTTTTTTAATGCATATAAGTGTAGCAATAAGCTAATTTATAAGATATCTACTTTGCTAATAATTTCACCNTTATTTATAAGATATCTACTTTGCTTATAATTTCACCCTTTCACTTGACCGACGGATAAAGTGATCAGGCCCATACCATGTTAATTTTACATATTGTGGAAGGATACACAATGCGCGGACGAGTAGATGTTATGAAGGGTTTTAAAGTCCTCAGTTTAACGTGAAGTGCCTGTAGATACTTCGCTATCAGAAATCAGTGAACGAAAAGTACTTCTTTCTGGTCTGAAGTAGCAGTAAATTATAAACCTGTGGTGAGCGAGAAGCGGCCGGTAGCTTTGGCCACTAGGACGCTCTGACGACACAACTTGGCAACGTCAATATAAATACATTCGTGGGTCTTGACCTTACTCAAGTAACTAGTAGGAGGCGGGGAAGGTCTAGCAAGTCAATCACAGAGAAGAAACATAGTCACCCATGCCTACTGTATAGTCTGCGCGCATGTAAAGGGAACACGCCAGTCTTGAGGGAGGTATTCACTAAAGAGTAAGTTATGGCATGTTCGAGTAAAAAACATTCTACTGTGCAAAGTGAAGAACGAGAAATTGTTGGTATCGTAATTAGGTCTTTGATACCCAGAAAGTTTCGGAAAGACATTTTTATCCCATTGAAATGCCACGAAATGAACAGCAGCTGGGACAGGGAAATCGGTGGTGACAATATGTAAAATACGTACGGAAATAAGATTATAAAAACTAACGAACTTTGCGTTTTTAAATGCAAATGCCCAACTTCTAGGTATTTTTTTCATGAACGTCATGAAGCTCTGGACAGGTATGCCGTTATTAATATCATCTTCCTTTTAACAGTTCCAATAATGTTTCTGTAGGTCCAGTTTTGCTCCTACCAATTGTTGTTCCATTTTCAGGAAATCTTTCAAACAGCATTTGTATGCATGACAGTTTATGCATTTTAAAACTGCATACTTAAATAATAAAACATGGTAACAAGGGTTAAAAAATATATATTGTGTACATTTAGAAAGCAATTTATTGTTAATTCTAGATAATTTTTACTACGAATAATATTTGTAGGTCACTCAAATGAATTCATACTTATGTTTACTGTGCATGTTATTAACGACGCTTTAGATTTGTAAATTGTCAAACCTCGTATACCATATGATAAACGGCAGGGAAAACACACTACCGTTTTTTAGTCCGTAGTCGTTTGAACTGAGTGTACCTTTCCTCCCCGCCACGCGTCCTGAGAAGAGTGGAAGAGCTGCACCTTCCCCTCACGGGATCGTTTGTTAATTTGGTTGTACAATACTGGTGTTTTTTTTTTTACCACAAGCAGTACAAGTAATAGTTTTACTCATTTCATGACATGCCATACTGTATCGAATGTGCCAAACGTTTTATGATAAAAAGTATTTTGTATGTTAGGTAAATCGTTATATATGAATTTATTCACAGTTTGGTAACTGTCACTTTATAAGTTTGTGAGATTTTAGTTTTTCTCCAATTTTGATGTTTACAGTGTCACGGCTGAAATAATATTGTGTATCTACCCGCGCAGCTTGTTCACTCGTGCTCCTGAGGCAGGGCGGAGGAAGATGCTAGGTGTAATTTCCCGGACTTATTTTTCATCCAGCCGCAAAGCCTGGACTCTTTTCAAACTCGGTATTCAGGCCCGGAGTAAAAGTTTCTCGCGAAATAGGGAAACGCTGTTTCTCGCTTCATCTGATATACAACGGCGCCGAGCGCGCCGGCTTCGCCACACAATATAAATACCTTGGTTTTTATCTGAAAAGAACAACACAAATCTCTGCACGAAGCTCCTTTGTGTATGTATAATGCATGAAAGCCGAAGAAAGGGATCGCCGAGTGTTTATATTCTAGGTTTTCTTTCTCAAATTTATTCCCCTGGTCTTCTTCCACAACAGTTATTTCGCCATCACCTTTTAAATACCACACGCACGTTTTTTCATATGCAAGCAGTAACTTTCTTTAATTGCCATGGTGTTAAGTGCATATTAGCGTAATTATTAACCAAAAAATAATGTACCATAACAATGAAGTAATTTGTTTGATAATTCATGCTGATTTTTTAACTCATAAAAAGTGTCAGGATAACGTGTATCAACGTGTGTTATAATTCCTGGCAGGTGAGTTACGTGACGAAGCTTTATCGTGGTTATGGTACTTTTACGAAGCAATTGTATTGCTTAAATGAACACCGCGACTCTCAAGTTTAATGCTTCATACATACCTTAGAGAAATTGTTATGACTTTTGTATCAAGGGCTTTGTTTCCATTAAGTTAATTTTCACGAATAATTTTCGGCATGTATTTTAGTGGGATTATGCATTTCTATTAATAAANGCCAGTCTTGAGGGAGGTATTCACTAAAGAGTAAGTTATGGCATGTTCGAGTAAAAAACATTCTACTGTGCAAAGTAAAGAACGAGAAATTGTTGGTATCGTAATTAGGTCTTTTGATAACCAGAAAGTTTAGGAAAGACATTTTTATCCCATTGAAATCCCACGAAATGAACAGCAGCTGGGACAGGGAAATCGGTGGCGACAATATGTAAAATACGTACGGAAATAAGATAATAAAAACTAACGAACTTTGCGTTTTTAAGTGCAAATGCCCAACTTCTAAGTATTTTTTTCATGAACGTCATGAAGCTCTGGACAGGTATGCCGTTATTAATATCATCTTCCTTTTAACAGTTCCAATAATGTTTCTGTAGGTCCAGTTTTGCTCCTACCAATTGTTGTTCCATTTTCAGGAAATCTTTCAAACAGCATTTGTATGCATGACAATTTATGCATTTTAAAACTGCATACTTAAATAATAAAACATGGTAACAAGGGTTAAAAAATATATATTGTGTACATTTAGAAAGCAATTTATTGTTAATTCTAGATAATTTTTACTACGAATAATATTTGTAGGTCAGTCAAATGAATTCATACTTATGTTTACTGTGCATGTTATTAACGACGCTTTAGATTTGTAAATTGTCAAACCTCGTATACCATATGATAAACGGCAGGGAAAACACACTACCGTTTTTTAGTCCGTAGTCGTTTGAACTGAGTGTACCTTTCCTCCCCGCCACGCGTCCTGAGAAGAGTGGAAGAGCTGCACCTTCCCCTCACGGGATCGTTTGTTAATTTGGTTGTACAATACTGGTGTTTTTTTTTTACCACAAGCAGTACAAGTAATAGTTTTACTCATTTCATGACNTCGTTGTACAATACTGGTGTTGTTTTTTTACCACAAGCAGTACAAGTAATAGTTTTACTCATTTCATGACATGCCATACTGTATCGAATGTGCAAAACGTTTTATGATAAAAGTATTTTGTATGTTAGGTAAATCGTTATATATGAATTTATTCACAGTTTGGTAACTGCCACTTTATAAGTTTGTGAGATTTTAGTTTTTCTCCAATTTTGATGTTTACAGTGTCACGGCTGAAATAATATTGTGTATCTACCCGCGCAGCTTGTTCACTCGTGCTCCTGAGGCAGGGCGGAGGAAGATGCTAGGTGTAATTTCCCGGACTTATTTTTCATCCAGCCGCAAAGCCTGGACTCTTTTCAAACTCGGTATTCAGGCCCGGAGTAAAAGTTTCTCGCGAAATAGGGAAACGCTGTTTCTCGCTTCATCTGATATACAACGGCGCCGAGCGCGCCGGCTTCGCCACACAATATAAATACCTTGGTTTTTATCTGAAAAGAACAACACAAATCTCTGCACGCAGCTCCTTTGTGTATGTATAATGCATGAAAGCCGAAGAAAGGGATCGCCGAGTGCTTATATTCTAGGTTTTCTTTCTCAAATTTATTCCCCTGGTCTTCTTCCACAACAGTTATTTCGCCATCACCTTTTAAATACCACACGCACGTTTTTTCATATGCAAGCAGTAACTTTCTTTAACTGCCATGGTGTTAAGTGCATATTAGCGTAATTAATAACCAAAAAATAATGTACCATAACAATGAAGCAATTTGTTTAATAATTCATGCTGATTTTTTAACTCATAAAAAGTGTCAGGAATACGTGTATCAACGTGTGTTATAATTCCTGGCAGGTGAGTTACGTGACGAAGCTTTATCGTGGTTATGGTACTTTTACGAAGCAATTGTATTGCTTAAATGAACACCGCGACTCTCAAGTTTAATGCTTCATACATACCTTAGAGAAATTGTTGTGACTTTTGTTTCAAGGGCTCTGTTTCCATTAAGTTAATTTTCACGAATAATTTTCGGCATGTATTTTAGTGGGATTATGCATTTCTATTAATAAAGNTGTTTCCATTAAGTTAATTTTCACGAATAATTTTCGGCATGTATTTTAGTGGGATTATGCATTTCTATTAATAAAGTTACATACTACTTTTGACTATGTTTTTACACTTACAAAAATTTTATCAACGACTATGTAAATATTTTATCTCCGTAAATTTGGAACGTTTTTCTATACATTCGTTACAGTTAAAAAAATTTCACCAGTTGGAGAATTATTTGGAAATGATGTGAGTTAATATATATTGGGGTAAAGATGGCGTATCAGAAACAGCGCTACTACTGCAGAACTAAAAAAAGAAAATGTGAAACTTACTTGAAAGAATTTTATACTATAATAACTGAAAATTTCACCGCAATAAACTGCAAATTATTAATATGTTATTTATTACCTGCCTTTTTTCATGTGCTCGAATAAGAATATAACGTTTATGAGAATACGATATACCTTAAATGTAATTTCAGACTGTTAAAGAGCAATTTCACATCACAGCAGAAACATGATTACTTGGTCATGTTTTAACAACACTGTTACAATAGCAAAATGATGTAACTCCCTAAACCACGCAAGCAAAAAACCATGTCAATAAACGCGTTACTAAACTCTGAACGAATACACAAAATGTGTTGTGACGGTGTGGTATATATAACAAATTTGCACATATACCAAATAAGTAATTTAATTATTTAAGCACAATTAGTAAATAGTTAACGCACGTTAAAATGCTTTTATAATTTAACAAATATGTAATTGCAATGCAAAGACCCATCAGAAATTAGTTTCACTACAAAATATAATATTATGTGTTACACGTGGTTTGATGGTACAATATTACACCAGTGTAATCAGTGGCAAGCTAACAATTTTTTGGAACATTTGGTGCATATTATTAATTTACACATAGCATGTGAATATAGAGCTCCTAGGCTAAACTCATGAATAAGGTTTCACAAACCTACCAACGCAAAGAAAATTAGTGACAAGTGGAAAATTTATTTTTTTGGCAAAGCGGTAGTAACGTGACGCTCGGTTGTGAGTTTTTATCTACAAGCAATATCCATGAAGTTATCAATGTTAACCACACAGAACTATAACATACTGACTAACAATCACTTTTTTTCAGGATTAAAGCATTCTGGTCTATCAGCAGTTAATGGATCGAGCACCGTAACTGCAATTAGTTTCATGACTAATTTGGAAAACCGATTTAGAAACCACATTAAACTTTGTGCAAAACGGGAAATGTCACAGAACCTAGTGAGTTATATGTTCGTGTTTGACGAAAATACCATAAACAAATAATTAAACAAATTGAACAAATAATGCACCGAGTCCTTGGCACAAACACCATCACACAAAGAGCTACGAAACAACCAAATAAGAGGTACAAATAAATTAAATAACTCTTTTAAACCTGAGGANCACCATCACACAAAGAGCTACGAAACAACCAAATAAGAGGTACAAATAAATTAAATAACTCTTTTAAACCTGAGGACTCTACAAATAATATATATAATTAGAGTAAGAGATATATATGAAATTATTATTTTTGTTGGATGTCATACATATGCACAAAATTAGAAAATTTTATATAAAATTCTTTGTTTTAATATCAGTAAAATATAGGAACACAGAAACACTTAATTGCCAAGAAGAAATGAGAAGTTATTTGTGGTTATTAATTTATAATTTTATATTTTTTAATCTAGTTCACTCTTTTTTTCTGTTCAGAATTCTAACATAACAGAATTCCATTATTTAATAAATATNCACCATCACACAAAGAGCTACGAAACAACCAAATAAGAGGTACAAATAAATTAAATAACTCTTTTAAACCTGAGGATTCTACAAATAATATATATAATTAGAGTAAGAAATATATATGAAATTATTATTTTTGTTGGATGTCATACATATGCACAAAATAAGAAAATTTTATATAAAATTCTTGGTTTTAATATCAGTAAAATATAGGAACACAGAAACACTTAATTGCCAAGAATAAATGAGAAGTTATTTGTGGTTATTAATTTATAATTTTCTATTTTTTAATCTAGTTCACTCTTTTTTTCTGTTCAGAATTCTAACATAACAGAATTCCATTATTTAATAAATATTCTTTAAATATTCACATAAGAATAACTAGCACTAAGTATTTGACAAAGAATTCATAATTTTAACTTGAAGCATCAGTTACTCAAGAGCAAAATGTTGAACAAACTTTCATAACAAAAAAAATTGTTAAACTTATTACGTATTTGTCTTCATTATTTAAACTTCAAGCGTAAATTATATTACAATTCAATTGTTATAAACCGCATAAAAGTCCAATTACTTAAATAAAATAAAATTACATTTATAATTTTAAATAAAAAAATGGAATTTGCGTGAAAAAACTATGAACGCAAAATAAACAAAATGTATAATTAAGTGTAAAATCTATAAATATTACAGTAAGCGTTCCACTTATAAAGATTACATACTGACACTAGATAAAAAAGTTTAATGTTAACTCAGATAAAGCTGAATGTAGGCATCGTTTCGTCCACAGGAACAGATATGAGTATCCCAAAACGCAGCATGAAGGAATTAAAAATATATAGTCTATGTTGCCATCAGCAAGGGAAAGGCAGACAACATACACAGGAAAAATTTTGCCCAGGACGTGCAAACTCGAAAAAAAAAAAAAAAAAAAAAAAAAAAAAAAAAAAAAAAANNNAATCAGCTGATGAACGAAGAAAAACGAACTATAAAACTGAAGAGGTACTCAACAGAAAGAGGAGAAGAACAATACGGAAACCCAGAACTATCGGTGTAACTTGCCAAACAAACACCAACTAGAGCACACCCCATAAAATAAATACAAATATTAAATTCTACATTGATTCAAAAGCAAAGAATAGAAAACTATGAATGAAAACAGGCTCAGAAGAACACAGTTAGAGGATCGCGATGGCCACACATAATCTTGACTCTCCAACTGAACATATAAGAAGTTACTGATATAACTAATGAGTCTACTTTCCTCTACATGGGCGAACATAATTTTTAATTACGTTCTTTAAAGCTTGGATGGTAGGTAGGTGTGAACGTTTGGCTTGCAGCAATATCATTACAGACGAAATCATAAACGTATGCAACAGTGGTAAGNCGTTTGGCTTGCAGCAATATCATTACAGACGAAATCATAAACGTATGCAACAGTGGTAAGACAATTGCAAATACACATGTGCCTTACCTTGGACTCGAACCCAGAAAATTTCGTACGATAAACTAGCGTGCAATCGACTGCGTTCAGAGGTAGTACTCACAGCATCAACTTCGGGTATAATCAGCCTAATGTTTGAAGCACAGAATTTACTTATATTNGTCTACTTTCCTCTACATGGGCGAACATAATTTTTAATTACGTTCTTTAAAGCTTGGATGGTAGGTAGGTGTGAACTTTTGGCTTGCAGCAATATCATTACAGACGAAATCATAAACGTATGCAACAGTGGTAAGACAATTACAAATACACATGTGCCTTACCTTGGACTCGAACCCAGGAAATGTCGTACGATAAACTAGCGTGCAATCGACTGCATTCAGAGGTAGTACTCACAGCATCAACTTCGGGTATAATCAGCCTAATGTTTGAAGCACAGAATTTACTTATATTNGTTCAGAGGTAGTACTCACAGCATCAACTTCGGGTATAATCAGCCTAATGTTTGAAGCACAGAATTTACTTATATTAAATATTTATGTGGAAGTCACTTTGAAAATATCTGGCACAGCCACTTAAAACAAGTGAGTTTTTATGGCCTGCCATAGCGCTACTTGTGCAAAGAATTTTGTGTAAAGCGGTTGACTGGTCTTTCAGATATGCTATAAAATTATTTTAACTTATTTGGTGATATCTTACAAAAGTGCTTTAAAANCGGTTGACTGGTCTTTCAGATATGCTATAAAATTATTTTAACTTATTTGGTGATATCTTACAAAAGTGCTTTAAAAATACTCTGTATATGATGATTATAATATGTATATACTGTAAGTTTAAAAGTTTTGTTGAATTTGGTTAGATTATTTAATCGATATGACAAACTTTTCAAAATATTTACGTGGCCACCATATTGAAAATCAGTGTCCTTCCCATCTTAAATAATGTAAGTTTGCATGGCCTGATGTAGCAATACTTTAGTGCAAAAAGTGGTGGAAATTATATTAATTGTTCCCGAAATACGAGAAAATGCTGAGTTTTTTCACATGGCACCATTATACAAAAAGGCCGGTAAAAGAGAAAATAAATTATTTATATCGACGCAATTAAAAAAGCCTGCCGCATATAAAGTATTTTATTTTACATAACCTAAAGTAGCACTACTTACAGGGAAATGACACTGATGAACCAAAGAAACTAGTACACCTGCATAATATCCTGTAGGCCCCCCAACCCCCTTTACGAGCACGCAGAAGTGCCGCAAGACGATGTGGCATGGACTCGACTAATGTCTGAAGGTATGCTGGACGCAATTCACATCGTGAATCCTGCAGAGCAATCCACAAATCCAATCTGCGCCAATTTGAGAAGTGGTTGCACGTCTGTCACGTTTAATGATTCTCGTCAGTCGTCGTTTTTCCCGTTCTTTCACGATCTTTTTCCAGCCGCAGCGATGTCGAAGATGTCATGTTTTATCGGATTCCCGATATTCACGGTACACTCGTGAAATGGTCGTACGCGAACATCCAAATGTTATCGCTACCTCGGAGTTGCTATGTCCCATCTCTCTTGCGCCGACTATAACAAAACGTTCAAACTCACTTAAATCTTCATAACCTGCTATTGTAGCAGCAGTAACCGATCTAGCTGCCGACAGCATCGCGTTACTCTGATTGGTTCCATACCTCTGTTACTTGCATACGCACGCCCATACGAGTTTTTTTGCTCTTCACTGGGAATTGGTTGTTGGTCTTCGAGATATAGCATAATACTTACATTTTTTTATGTATGGACGACAAAAAAGTTTATGTATTAGCACATTCGATGGTTGTCATAGATATATTATACAAAGCTTGGTTAAAAAATCGTGCATATTTTTGTAGGTATAGCATTTAGATAAAGTGTTATTATAGCGTCCATTCGGGAAATAAGTGTCTTGCCATTTTAAAACTTACAAATTAAAGGCCTACCACAGGTAGTCTTCTTCGCCAAATGTGGTGAGAATAGGTTGAATGTTTCCTGAGATACGACTTAAAATAATATTTTTCACAAGGGCCTATATTACAACTTGGTAGAGAAATAAGGTTCTGTATAGACCAATTGGATGATGTTAATAGATACAGCTGGCATACAATGTTAAATTGAAATAAATTTCGTATATATAACAAATTGGCCTAAAATGTAATATTACAGAAATTTTTAAAATATTTTGTCTGAACCACTCAAAACATATCAATTTGTATTGCCTTCCGTGATGTAACTTTTNAAATAATATTTTTCACAAGGGCCTATATTACAACTTGGTAGAGAAATAAGGTTCTGTATAGACCAATTGGATGATGCTAATAGATACAGCTGGCATACAATGTTAAATTGAAATAAACTTCGTATATATAACAAATTGGCCTAAAATGTTATATTGCAGAAATTTTTAAAATATTTTGTCTGAACCACTCAAAACATATCAATTTGTATTGCCTTCCGTGATGTAACTTTTNGCAGAAATTTTTAAAATATTTTGTCTGAACCACTCAAAACATATCAATTTGTATTGCCTTCCGTGATGTAACTTTTTCCCCCAATTTTTCAGTAAAGTGTTGTTTTTTCTCCAGAAATATTACATAAAAAATTTTATTTGTCATGTGATGCTATCTTACAAAGTTACGGACAAGAATATGTGTCTACATATATAATGGCTCTAATATAACGGGTGAGACGCCAGCGCCCATTTTTCCGTATCTATGCAACCCGCACACACCATTTCCATCTAACAAAACATCGCCTCCGCTGTAAAATACGTGTTTCTTGTGTAGCCGATTCCCGTTACGTGTACGTAAAAGTCACGGCACTTCGTTATTTAGCTAAACATTCGACGCCGTTGTCTGCCTGCACCAATTAACGGCACGAAAATAGAGCATCTCTACAACACAGCACGTGCGCGTTGATTCCTTTTCGTCTCTACAGTATGCGGTGATGGTACTTGTATGTCACGTGAAGAAACACAATGGCTCGAAGCGAGACAGGTGTGTGTTAATACGGACGCAATCGTCACGTACTAACGTGTTCGGTAAACATCGCAATACTCCGTTTCAACACAATAAATGGACGTGCGTTCTTAGAAAAGTAACTGCTTCGTAACGCACTGCTGACGTAACACCATCGGTTCACCGCTTACTGTACTAAAGACAACGAATCAACGCCCACGTGGTGATCTGCTTCTATCGATGGTAAGTTAGATGGGTAGTAATGATTGCGGGTTGCATATATACGGAAAAATAGACGCGGGCGATTCACCCGATATACTGCCAGCATACAAAGTTAAGGTGGTATCAATTCCTTGGTTCCGACGGTTTAGCATANGGGCGATTCACCCGATATACTGCCAGCATACAAAGTTAAGGTGGTATCAATTCCTTGGTTCCGACGGTTTAGCATAGTGAGTTAAAGTTAGAAAATAAATGTCTGACTTTCTTTAAACAAGTCACTTTACATCACTTGCCGCGTTACTACTTGTTTGCTCAATTTCGTAGTAACCCATCAATAGTTGCCCGAGATATAGATTTATTCGTGTGGCGCTCTCTTACAAAATACCGCACAAAAAGTCTTCGTGTATACACATTCGATAATTGTAATATATTCTGCCAGTACAAAGTTAAGTTAGAATTTATGACATGGTTTCGACGATAAAACATAGTAAATTAAACTTACTATATGCCCGCCATTATGTAAATAAGCGTCAACCCTACTTTAAAAATACCATTCACATAACTTGCTGCAGTACTACTTTATTGCGAATTTTGGTAGGGAACGGTAAATCGTTTCCCGAAAAAAAACATAAAAACTTTAATTATTCGTGTGGCGCTATACGTATTACCAAATGGTTTTCAAAAGTGGCTGTGTTTTGGCGTATATAATGGTTCTAATAGATATTTCAGCATACAAATTTGTCGAAAGTTGTTAAACGGAATGGTAGATATATAAAATATACCTGTAATATTTGTGTTTCCGCCAATATGAAAATAATTGCCTAATTTATTAAAATTTTCTGCTTTCACATAGCCTACCATAGTTAAATTTGTTAATAATAATAACAATTGTTTGAGTATTTTTCGATATATGACGTAAATACCTTATTTATTCATGTAGCACTATCTTACAAATTGGCGGATGAACAACAATGTGCACGGTTTAAATCGGTTGAATGGTTCCCGAGATATAGCATACCACGCTAAATGTTTTAATAACCGCCATTTTTAAAGGTAGCGCTGGCGTGGTCCCTATATATATGTTAGATGTCCATACTTAAAACTATATGTGTACCGCGTTTGGTAAAATTATATTCGCGCGTTCAAAAGTGTTACGGGGATACACACTCACAGAGAGAGCCATACACACATTCAGAAACAACAAACACACAGGCAGGATAGTGATCTCGTAAGCCTTTCTTTCTTTCCGAAAATAGGTTAAAACTTCCCGAATTGAAGCTTTGCCAGACACACAGATCTGTAAAGCACAACACGAACGAAAATGTTAAGTTATTGTCGATAGACGCGCACAGTAGAGAAGAGACGAATTACGTCCAGACACACAAGAGATGGGGTAAATATAACGCGAGTAGAAGACAATATTTTCAGTAAAATCATGAGGTGGCTGACTACGCCAGGGAAACTGCAAGAACTGCAGCTAAAGGAAAAATAAAGCGAGATGCTCTACAAAAGAGGCTACAACCGGAGGTATTCGCAAATGTTGCAGTGAACTTCCGGTAGACAGACAAACTATTTTTCATTGCTCACAACTCGCCAGACTATCTGGATACCTCCACTCGTCTGCCATTCCTTGAAAGCACACAACCATATATCCTCGATGCCAGCAGCTTAAAACGCATAACCGCCATTTGGCATAAAAATATCTGGCTTAAAATTAAGTGGAATATTTTAGGCCAAGTGACTTCAGGTCTAAAAATGCTAGACCAGTTGAATCTAGGGCCAGATAACTTTACACCAAGTGATTCTAGCCTACCTGTAGGCCATGTGTGATGGTAGGCCAAATAGATTTATGCCAAATGACTTCAGTCCAATTATTTAGGCTAAATTATTNGGGCGATTCACCCGGTATACTGCCAGCATACAAAGTTAAGGTGGTATCAATTCCTTGGTTCCGACGGTTTAGCATATTGAGTTAAAGTTTGCAAATAAATGTCTGACTTTCTTTAAACAAGTCACTTTACATCACTTGCCGCGTTACTACTTGTTTGCTAAATTTCGTAGTAACCCATCAATAGTTGCCCGAGATATAGATTTATTCGTGTGGCGCTCTCTTACAAAATACCGCACAAAAAGACTTCGTGTATACACATTCGATAATGTAATATATTCTGCCAGTACAAAGTTAAGTTAGAATTTATGACATGGTTTCGACGATAAAACATAGTAAATTAAACTTACTCTATGCCCGCCATTATGTAAATAAGCGTCAACCCTACTTTAAAAATACCATTCACATCACTTGCTGCAGTACTACTTTATTGCGAATTTTGGTAGGGAACGGTAAATCGTTTCCCGAAAAAAGACATAAAAACTTTAATTATTCGTGTGGCGCTATACGTATTACCAAATGGTTTTCAAAAGTGGCTGTGTTTTGGCGTATATCATGGTTGTAATAGATATTTCAGCATAAAAATTTGTCGAAAGTTGTTAAACGGAATGGTAGATATATTAAATATACCTGTATTATTTGTGTTTCCGCCAATATGAAAATAATTGCCTAATTTATTTAAGTTTTCTGCTTTTACATAGCCTACCATAGTTTAATTTGTTAATAATAATAACAATTGTTTGAGTATTTTTCGATATATGACGTAAATACCTTATTTATTCATGTAGCACTATCTTACAAATTGGCGGATGAACAACAATGTGCACGGTTTAAATCGGTTGAATGGTTCCCGAGATATAGCATATCACGCTAAATGTTTTAATAACCGCCATTTTTAAAGGTAGCGTTGGCGTGGTCCCTATATATATGTTAGATGTCCATACTTAAAACTATATGTGTACCGCGTTTGGTAAAATTATATTCGCGCGTTCAAAAGTGTTACGGGGATACACACTCACAGAGAGAGCCATACACACATTCAGAAACAACAAACACACAGGCAGGATAGTGATCTCGTAAGCCTTTCTTTCTTTCCGAAAATAGGTTAAAACTTCCCGAATTGAAGCTTTGCCAGACACACAGATCTGTAAAGCACAACACGAACGAAGTTGTTAAGTTATTGTCGATAGACGCGCACAGTACAGAAGAGACGAATTACGTCCAGACACACAAGATATGGGGTAAATATAACGCGAGTAGAAGACAATATTTTCAGTAAAATCATGAGGTGACTGACTACGCCAGGGAAACTGCAAGAACTGCCGCTAAAGGAAAAATAAAGCGAGATGCTCTACAAAAGAGGCTACAACCGGAGGTATTCGCAAATGTTGCAGTGAACTTCCGGTAGACAGACAAACTATTTTTCATTGCTCACAACTCGCCAGACTATCTGGCTACCTCCACTCGTCTGCCATTCTTTGAAAGCACACAACCATATATCCTCGATGCCAGCAGCATAAAACGCATAACCGCCATTTGGCATAAAAATATCTGGCTTAAAATTAAGTGGAATATTTTAGGCCAAGTGACTTCAGGTCTAAAAATGCTAGACCAGTTGAATCTAGGGCCAGATAACTTTACACCAAGTGATTCTAGCCTACCCGTAGGCCATGTGTGATGGTAGGCCAAATAGATTTATGCCAAATGACTTCAGTCCAATTATTTAGGCTAAATTATTTTAGGCAAAATGACTGTATATAAAATGATGTTAGACAAACTGACTTTATAATAAATGATTTTAGGCCTGATCACTGTTTTGAATCTGTTTTTACCAAACTGTTTGAGGCCAAGTGACGCGCACCAGTATAAAACCAATGCTATATCATTGGCGGTCCAAGCGGAGATTTGAGAAAACACGACCTCACACGTGGCATAAAATGCCAAAACAGTGTAGCAAATACAAATATCATAAAACTGCGCGTCTCACCCAAGAGTTCTAATACACGAACATTGCAGTTAGAAGGGAAAATATGACCAAACGTTAACTACAGAATCTATACTCTTGATAATTTATGTTAAAATGAATTCTGCTGCGTCAAATTAATAGGAAGGCTCTGTTACTGCACTTATGACCAGGAACATGCGTATTACATGCCGTGTAAATCATTACGACAAGCTGCCATCGTGCATGGCGATCAGCACGTCCCTAAACAAAGTAAACACAGTATTAGTAACAATAACTGTTAAAACTGGTTTCACTTTCCTTGTTACAAGTGTTATGTCAAGGTGTAGCAGATCAAAAGCCCTGAATGTTCTGCTACGTTGTAATGCGAGAAATTTGTTTATATATATATATATAAAGAAAATGTGCGTACTGATTTGACTACCCAATTTCCTTTTTTTTTTATTTCTGTATTATCGCAATAACGATAGTTCTGAAATGTTTTGAATTGATGATAACAGTGATAACTCAAAGAAAACAAACGATGTTTTAAGACGTCTGCCGTCTACAGATATTTTTGACGGAATGCGTTACCAACTAATCCAACCAAAATTTCTTCGGCTCTCTAGGTGGTAACTTAATAAAATTGTGGAAGTATTATACCAATTATAGTAATGTCACTGTGTCTTTATTATGTAGTGTATGTGTTTATCTTTTTAAATCCGTAAATGGAATCTATTCCCAGTCGGAAGGTAATTAGGTGTGGACGACCCGCCCCTAATTACATCTGTAACTACAAAAAGGTGGCAAAAAGTTTTAAATTTGAAGGTCCATTTTAATATCTTGCTTGATTATGGTATTTAAAAACGCTAACCACAGATTACCTAACGTTTACTGTTAATTAGTTTTGTTTAAGTGCTTGTTTTATAATATTATTTCTATACGACAGTGTTTGATATGAATAGTTCTCTAGTTATATGTATTTTTATAACGTTGTTACAAAGTTCTTGTCTGTTGGTGAGTACTAAAAGCCATTATGCTACTTGTAGGTCAACTTTCGCTTATGCAGAGACAAAAAGAAAACTTAATACGTCGTGTACGTTCTTGTCTGACCTGGTACTGTAATTCGGTACAACATTTTCGTCATCTTAGGAAACAGTACCAGTGAGATCGATTCACAACAGTTACATAATAGATACACACAGCAATAATATAAAGCCCTATCACCTGGTCTATCGCGAGTAACTCTTCCTGCTTTGACCACCGTGAATGGTTTTACGTTAAAGTTGTAGAAGAAATATGAACTGGATTGTAATGGAGTAGAATTCTCTTATTTTCCTGATTTATTACATTTTATTGTAAAACAAATTTTTCTTTACATTTATTTTAAGGTGTTTTTTTTATATTGAAAATGTATATATGTACAAAATGCAACCGACATGTTTAAAGCTTATCCATTGGAGGCTTGGGAATTCGAGTGAACAGTTGTGTTACGGATTCATCGTCTGCTATTTTAAAGCGTACATATTTTTATTGGCCCCTGAAGCAAAACGAAACCGAATTAAAAGTTTTATGTAACTTTTAAGAGCCTAAATTCGAGAGCGAGTTCTGCATACAAAAATAAGAAAGATCTCTTTTCTTGTAATGAACCCAACCGTTGAATTCATGATTTTATAGACATTTTAAAATTAGTTTTATATATTCGAAACTGGATATATACGCGAATTTTAAACATGATTCCAATTTTCAAAACAGTCAAATGACAAAAACCCCAATATAAGTTTTTGTAATTTTTTAAATTTAATATTTGTTTCCTTTTAGTGTAATTTATTAGAAGTGTTGACATTTGATAATAACGATAAACGCAACATGATTAAACGTTTGTCGTTTCCTTACAAACAGTGAGCGTAGAAAATTTCTAAAGAAATTCTTAAAATTTCGTGTCTTTAATTTCAAAAAAGTCAATACTATTTTTATTAGCAAACAACTGTAAACAAAAATAGAAAAACATGAACAGATTTTCGATTACTGTGTAACGAGCTATTCGTATATGAATATAATATTACGTAATCCACTCCGTAGATACCAAACGGTGTATGCAATCCAGCTACTATAGTCCACTCGTGGTTACTTCCAACTTTTCTAAAGCCCTGCTGAAGTTCTACTTTCAGGCTATTCATTCGTCTCATGGCCTACAAAGCTTAATTAAGTCTAGAAAATTACACCAAAGCGACAATGAGTCGCATTCATTATCACTCACTTTACTAATATCCTGCATAAAAACTATTTCTTACTAGGCATTCCCAATACATACATTTTTACCTACATTTTTAATCACATTAAGTATAAATTAAATGTTTTAATTTGTTATTATAACATAAGAAAAATGTCAGTTTTACCAAAAATAAGGTGTTTTCTGTTAAAAAAAAAACGCTTGTGATACAGGACACATTTAGTAAACACCAAAACACTTCATACATAGGATGGATTTCCGAAGGTTTCATTCATAAAGTGTGAAAAAACTGCAAATAGGCTATATTTACCTATGAAACCCCCTTTTTTCAGTGTATTTGAAAATTCGTTTTGTTTACGAAACGGTAGCTTATGCAATATTACATAAGCCTTCAGCTTATATTTTTATTCTAGAGGTTTTTTGCATTGTTTTATTTCTGCATGCGTCTCAATGATATACAAGTAAAAAATTTAGTAGTTTATATTTAATTTATTTAATTAAAGGTAATTAGATGGTGTTAACGATTAGCTGAAAATCACTTTACTAGAGAAAAATAATATTATTTAAATCTGAGTTTATGATTTTTCTGTCGCATGTGAGCTGACGTATGTATCGTTACAGATTACGTGTATTTTAAATAAAGGCGATGCCAAAATCTCTGTCGTTTTCTTATGTAATGTGTGTTTGTGCAAGTGCTAACATACTTCAGTCAGTGTCTATTGTGAAAATCTTAGGTTAATCCCACGAGACAACACTTATTGTGGTTTGTCTCTAGTGATTTACCGTCTCGGGAAAATGCTGGTTCAGCTCCGCAGTTATAAACCTTCTCAACTCATCACTTGTTTGATCAAATTCCTTTTNGTCTCGGGAAAATGCTGGTTCAGCTCCGCAGTTATAAACCTTCTCAACTCATCACTTGTTTGATCAAATTCCTTTTCAGTATAAGCACATCAAATTAATAGTTACTACTATTAGCTGTTTTTAAAATACTGTGTTGAAAATTGCGCCCGCTTCATCCTATCGCATATGATGTCAACTAGAACTCTACGTTACTTTGCGTACAGTACGCAATACGAAAATGCGTATAGACACTAGTAGTGGCTGAGGCATAGAGTGATCATTACGGACCATGAACCATTCCGGTTAAAACCACAGACTAAAGATGTGGTAGACCGATCTCGCTTGCTGCACACAACGAATCTCCGTGTCTCAACATTGAACTGCTTTTCTACCAATACGGCTAGCAAAAACGGCATGGATTGGGTTTCATGCTAGAACACAGTTTAGTAAAGAAATGCTTTTCAGATATGTTTATACTTCCTTTTTGAATGCAGTTTGATTGAATTAAAATTAGTAAAATTATTTTATTAATACAATAGTGTTTGTCGTTTAAAAATTAAAATATAAAAAATATGTTTAGTATTGTTGAACATGTAACTTTGACTTTTGGGTATGTCAATGTTGGGTACATGCGCAGAAGATGAATAAACAGTCTACCTCATCTTAAGTCTATGGTTAAAACAGCCTGTTGTGATTCTGAGTGATTTCTTTATCCACCAGTGATTTCCCCTCTCTATCGCATGAACGCCACTGCGTACAAGAGCACGCCCACACGTTGAATAGCTTTTGTCATCTATAATTCACTGTGAAATCTTCAGTTGCACCACCAAAAACGTAACGTCCAACTAAACTGCGAGAATTAACATACACCATCGCACGCCAGTGAGTTTTACGTATAACATACGTGCAGAACTTTTCAGGCAGTAATTTGAATACACACCCCGATATATAGTCTAATTTAGTGATCGAATGTAAGCCAAGCATTTTATTCAGCGCCCTAACAAAAAAGTACACCTCAACGTAGGATTGAAATTAGCTTTCTTGATGATTCAAAAGGATTTGTTTGGTAAATACGGGATTTTACCCCACTATACGCGTATCANTTGAAATTAGCTTTCTTGATGATTCAAAAGGATTTGTTTGGTAAATACGGGATTTTACCCCACTATACGCGTATCATAACACAGCTGGTCACGCTAGCTGATGAATGAACAGCACGGGAATGGGAGGATGAAACATGCAGATACGCGCAAATAAATACGCACAAATACGAACACGATCGATAAAAAAAACCTTCCTGGCTGTAAAACACTCCTTGAGCCAGAATTATTGGTTATTGAGATCAAAAGGTAATCACAACACGTATTGAATCCCACGGAAACGCATTGCTAGTGTATTTCAGCACAAAACTGTTCCTTTTATTAGTATTTTTGTGCTTAACCAGCGCGATTTATTTGGACACATTGAAAAATATTAATAAAAAAATAGTTAACACGAAAATAAGGTAGGTTTTTGCATGTCGCAGCTTAATTTAAAAAGCAAAATAAAATCTGGTCTATTCGAAAGGCTGGTGAAATTTAAGATGAGATCATTTATAATGTCATAGAGTTATGCGCGTGTACCCTTATTTTGAGAGTAAGGAATTTTCCTTACATTTTATCAGTCCTACAAAAGTGAGTGTTTATTTTTTTGTTTAATGTATGATTTCGCCAAAGCCATACGTTGTAAAAGTATTTGAATGTTTGCTAACTATGTGAGGTTATAATAAGGAACACTACAAAATTGCGACCAAGATCACTTGGCTATTAAAAATAAAGTACTACTGTTCACTTTAAAATACGCCTTGACATATAAAACTATTCATATGATTAACGCAAGCCTTCCTATATCTGTGAGTGTGTGCAAGAAGTTTCGAAAAAAATTTGGGAACTAAAATATTTTTAATAAAAAAATATTCTGATAACTGTTAATCAATGTTGAACCTACAGTCTTCAGTATGTGAGATGGAATCACATTTCAGCGCTTTAGATCAGAATAGAACACAAACAGTGAAAGTAGTATAATAACTACAGATGGTGGTTTATCGCGAGAAAAGTAGACTGTTTGCTAGGTTTCAACGTACTACACATATATCAGACACTTTTCTTTTCTTATTGGCGTGCATGTATGAAACTACACCCCATTTCACAGGGCCAATGAGGATTATGATACTTTAAGGCCGAACGTTCGTGATAGGTATGCAAACAACTTAGCGAAGTCAAAACCTGGTTCATCCATTTATAAAAGAATAAACTGGATAGAGAGTTATGAGAAAAACGTTGGCACAATAAATTTTCGCAATTTTCCAATATCTCTAACTGTAACTAGTGCAATGGAAAATGCAGATTCCAGTGCTATTTACTCTTTCAAAGCTTCAGTATATGATAAGAACTTCTTCGATTTTATATTCTAGGGTTGACATTATTTCTGACATTACATGAAATACGCAGAAAGGCAAGTCTGGTATTCAGCACCGCTCTATACTCCACTTTCTTTGCACTGTGCGTATAGACAGATTACCAACAAATCAGAACCTTGCAACTACACATTACTACAGGGTACCATAACTTTTTGCAAATTACAAGTTTTAATTGTACACGATCCTCAAAGATAATTCCCGTATACACATCGTACCTATTTTCTTACCAAAAATACTGTGTTATTTTCCCATACCACGGGGCAGCATATATTTTCCATAAGGGGGTGAAGACAGGCAGAACTAAATATCAGACCTTCAGGCACCGTGCCAAAAACAGAAGCATTAACAAAGGCATTACCTAAACTCGAAGTGGAATATCTCCGCAAAGAACAAACGGCGTACCATTCCAAGATCAGAAAAAGCGACCAGCTTACGCAAGACGAACGGTCGAAGATAATTCACTACCAAAGCCACAGGCGGTGAACATTCTTCACTCCTTATGGGAACAAAAGTATATGTTCACTTATAAATTCCCGATTATTTTCAATATTTGGAGAACCCATCATCAACGCCTTGCATAATCTTCAGATATTACAAATTCAAAGTATTTTGACGCAAAAAAAACTTTTTCAACAGATAAGTCAAATAGGCTTTGCCTGTTTTTATTCGCCCGGCCTAATATTCTACATGTCTACCGTATATATAGTTTATCGCGAGAAAGACCCGCTCTCCATACATACGTCAAATCGTACAAGCTCTTGAATTATGAAAAACTGCTTCTTTATGAGGACACCAGATGAAAAGTATCAGGATTGGCCCAGGCTCCCAATATTATTTGTGGCTAACGAACAACAGCATCATACATGCTCGAGAAGGGAAGATAGAAGTACATGGCAAGGGAAATAAACGCTGTTAGATAAGGTACCAAATAAATTGAATAGTTGCCACCACGCAAACGCCCCCTCCACTTCAAAGACCATTAATGCCTCATCGCATTAATATCCCCTTGTACAACAGAAGCTGGAGCAGACTCAGCAAAACCAGAAAGGACCTCAAGGAACTCGTCGAGTTTTTTAATCTTTTCTTGAAGTGTACACGTACTACTCAACAGTACACATTGCCCAGGCGTGATAATAAGAGAGTGAGCAAGGTGAAAAATCCGATGGGAAACGAAAAGTCCTACGTAAAGAAGAGAAAAGCAGATCCTAGAATTCGCAATTCTTATTCCGAGCTGCAGGATTCCAGGCAGTACGGGACAGCGAACGCCAGGAGGGGCGGCTACACCATGGACACCATAGTCAAGCGGGTGGCATCGTTTTGGAAATAGGCGCTGCATGACACTAAGCACCGCATAGAAGGCAGTGACAGCACAAAACAGAATATCAGAAAAACGTTAATTCGAAGACACTCACGAGAAACACATAGAGTATTGATTGTTTAATAATAGGGCTGTAGTGTAAAATCTACCTCGATTTATAAAATTTTGAAATATCTAACTTAAGTGTTTCTGTATTCACATGTATCTACGATTGTATGAAGAAATGTTGAAACAAGACTAAGTTTGCAGTTGAAATTACTTAATAAAGAATAGTCGTGAGAACATGGGAATAAACTCAGAGCATACGCCCTTGCTATTATGCTATTATCTAATGAACTAAAATTTCGATAAGAAATGTGTGTTTATTTATTTATTCTCTTCTTTGGTTTATTTTTGTGGTTTTTGTGTTGTTCGTAGTGCAGAATAATTTTTTTTATAAAATGAAAAGTAAGACTTTTTCCTGACTTATATTTCATTGCGGTTTTTCTATTATTAGGTGTTGGTTTTTTGATTTTTATCGTTCATATGTGTCGATTAATATTGTTTTTGTGCACTATTTTTTCACTGGTGCTGTGTTTTCGTTATCGTCATAATGCTGTCTTTTCTTTTAGTATGCTTTTGTTGTCTGTCCTGTTTTGTAATAATAAGTCGTTCGTCCGTCTTTTTGTAGTTTTAGTTATATACATATTTGTTTTCTCTTGACAAGGAAAAAACTTTCCCTAATTATCTATCTGTGGCGTTTTAAAGAGGTTGTTTCGTTTTCGTCTTGCTGAGTTCTGTGTGCGTGATTTTTATTTATTCTCGTAGGCGGCAATAGACACAGTCCAATCACACCATCATAACAACATTGTAAACTTTATTTTTAAGTTACACGTAAATAAATACAATTCAGTGGTTGCGTCTATCCGCAGTCCGAACCGTTTAACATAGAAACATAAAACTTTAGAGTATGCTTCCACTGAAGATGTGGGCACNTATATCTGTGAGTGTGTGCAAGAAGTTTCGAAAAAAATTTGGGAACTAAAATATTTTTAATAAAAAAATATTCTGATAACTGTTAATCAATGTTGAACCTACATTCTTCAGTATGTGAGATGGAATCACATTTCAGCGCTTTAGATCAGAATAGAACACAAACAGTGAAAGTAGTATAATAACTACAGATGGTGGTTTATCGCGAGAAAAGTAGACTGTTTGCTAGGTTTCAACGTACTACACATATGTCAGACACTTTTCTTTTCTTATTGGCGGCCATGCATGTATATAACTACACCCCATTTAACAGGGTCAATGAGGATTATGATACTTTAAGGCCGAACGTTCGTGATAGGTATGCAAACAACTTAGCGAAGTCAAAACCTGGTTCATACATTTATAAAAGAATAAACTGGATAGAGAGTTATGAGAAAAACGTTGGCACAATAAATTTTCGCAATTTTCCAATATCTCTAACTGTAACTAGTGCAATGGAAAATGCAGATTCCAGTGCTATTTACTCTTTCAAAGCTTCAGTATATGATAAGAACTTCTTCGATTTTATATTCTAGGGTTGACATTATTTCTGACATTACATGAAATACGCAGAAAGGCAAGTCTGGTATTCAGCACCGCTCTATACTCCACTTTCTTTGCACTGTCCGTATAGAAAGATTACCAACAAATCAGAACCTTGCAACTACACATTACTACAGGGTACCATAACTTTTTGCAAATTACAAGTTTTAATTGTACACGATCCTCAAAGATAATTCCCGTATACACATCGTACCTTTTTTTCTTACCAAAAATACTGTGTTATTTTCCCATACCATGGGGCAGCATATATTTTCCATAAGGGGGTGAAGACAGGCAGAACTAAATATCAGACCTTCAGGCACCGTGCCAAANTGGGGCAGCATATATTTTCCATAAGGGGGTGAAGACAGGCAGAACTAAATATCAGACCTTCAGGCACCGTGCCAAAAACAGAAGCATTAACAAAGGCATTACCTAAACTCGAAGTGGAATATCTCCGCAAAGAACAAACGGCGTACCATTCCAAGATCAGAAAAAGCGACCAGCTTACGCAAGACGAACGGTCGAAGATAATTCACTACNACAAACGGCGTACCATTCCAAGATCAGAAAAAGCGACCAGCTTACGCAAGACGAACGGTCGAAGATAATTCACTACCAAAGCCACAGGCGGTGAACATTCTTCACTCCTTATGGGAATAAAAGTATATGTTCACTTATAAATTCCCGATTATTTTCAATATTTGGAGAACCCATCATCAACGCGTTGCATAGTCTTCAGATATTACAAATTCAAAGTATTTTGACGCTAAAAAAACTTTTTCAACAGATAAGTCAAATAGGCTTTGCCTGTTTTTATTCGCCCGGCCTAATTTTTTACATGTCTACCGTATATATAGTTTATCGCGAGAAAGACCTGCTCTCCATACATACGTCAAATCGTACAAGCTCTTGAATTATGAAAACTGCTTCTTTATGAGGACACCAGATGAAAAGTATCAGGATTGGCCCAGGCTCCCAATATTATTTGTGGCTANTTATGAGGACACCAGATGAAAAGTATCAGGATTGGCCCAGGCTCCCAATATTATTTGTGGCTAACGAACAACAGCACCATACATGCTCGAGAAGGGAAGATAGAAGCACATGGCAAGGGAAATAAACGCTGTTAGAGAAGGTACCAAATAAATTGAATAGTTGCCACCACGCAAACGCCCCCTCCACTTCAAAGTCCATTAATGCGTCATCGCATTAATATCCCCTTGTACAACAGAAGCTGGAGCAGACTCAGCAAAACCAGAAAGGACCTCAAGGAACTCGTCGAGTTTTTTAATCTTTTCTTGAAGTGTACACGTACTACTCAACAGTACACATTACCCAGGCGTGATTATAAGAGAGTGAGCAAGGTGAAAAATCCGATAGGAAACGAAAAGTCCTACGTAAAGAAGAGAAAAGCAGATCCTAGAATTCGCAATTCTTATTCCGAGCTGCAGGATTCCAGGCAGTACGGGACAGCGAACGCCAGGAGGGGCGGCTACAGCATGGACACCGTAGTCAAGCGGGTGGCATCGTTTTGGAAATAGGCGCTGCATGACACTAAGCACCGCATAGAAGGCAGTGACAGCACAAAACAGAATATCAGAAAAACGTTAATTCGAAGACACTCACGAGAAACACATAGAGTATTGATTGTTTAATAATAGGGCTGTAGTGTAAAATCTACCTCGATTTATAAAATTTTGAAATATCTAACTTAAGTGTTTCTGTATTCACATGTATCTACGATTGCATGAAGAAATGTTGAAACAAGACTAAGTTTGCAGTTGAAATTACTTAATAAAGAATAGTCGTGAGAACATGGGAATAAACTCAGAGCATACGCCCTTGCTATTATGCTATTATCTAATGAACTAAAATTTCGATAAGAAATCTGTGTTTATTTATTTATTCTCTTCTTTGGTTTATTTTTGTGGTTTTTGTGTTGTTCGTAGTGCAGAATTATTTTTTTTATAAAATGAAAAGTAAGACTTTTTCCTGACTTTTATTTCATTGCGGTTTTTCTATTATTATGTCTTGGTTTTTTGATTTTTATCGTTCATATGTGTCGATTAATATTGTTTTTGTGCACTATTTTTCACTGGTGCTGTGTTTTCGTTATCGTCATAATGCTGTCTTTTCTTTTAGTATGCTTTTGTTGTCTGTCCTGTTTTGTAATAATAAGTCGTTCGTCCGTCTTTTTGTAGTTTTAGTTATATACATATTTGTTTTCTCTTGACAAGGAAAAAAACTTTCCCTAATTATCTATCTGTGGCGTTTTAAAGAGGTTGTTTCGTTTTCGTCTTGCTGAGTTCTGTGTGCGTGATTTTTATTTAGTCTCGTAGGCGGCAATAGACACAGTCCAATCACACCATCATAAAAACATTGTAAACTTTATTTTTAAGTTACACGTAAATAAATACAATTCAGTGGTTGAGTCTATCCGCAGTCCGAACCGTTTAACATAGAAACATAAAACTTTAGAGTATGCTTCCACTGAAGATGTAGGCACCAGTTGAGCAGGGATTTCTGAAGAAATATGGCTGTTACGGGTGTGAAAAAAAAAATAAAAATTCCCGTGGAATCTTTAATACATGTGGAGTTTGATATGATATCGCGGTATTTCTTGCTCAATATATATATATATATATATATGAAATGCCTAAGAAGAAATAAAATATTTTTTTATTTAACACTTAAAGATGAAGTAAATAGATAGTACATATCGTTTAAACCGGTTTAAGTATCGACAGGTTCATATTAAAAAAAACTACAAAAATAAATGAATTAATATTTATTTTAAAATGTTTTTGAAGTGCAAAAAATACATGAGCAGAAAAAGGGAAAATATTTTCTCATAGATTCCTCAATATTTCTAAAATCCTGAAGCAAGAATTCTATGTTTTTTGTTTCAGATGACTGTGTATTTAAAGGTCTAAGAGTAAACTCAAAATGCCACATATGACGAAAATTTTCACTTGGGAGGAGCAAATTCATGGGCAAATCTTTGTCCAACTGATATACACACAAATAAATACGATTATTTATTTTAGGTCCGAATGGCTCTAGTCATGGAAAAAATTTATTAAATAATTTTAATTTGTCATACACAAAACTTACAATAGATCACAGGTAATGTTATAAAGAAATGCATGAATTTTGTCCATTATTCTCTTATCTGTAACTGCTTCAGTCATGAATTTGAACCATCTTATATCAACCACTACTTTACACCTTTGGATTTCATCAATACCTACATTCTCTCGTGAATCGCAACGACTTTTCCCCCTTCAGCAAAGTCCAGTATAAATTTTGAAGTGTCCTCCTTTTCAAAGGCTTTAGAAACTTTCGCCGAGTATTTTCAAAATGTTAAGTTTTCATGAAATCGATAACCCTCCCCCACCCCCCAACCCACTGCCACCAAGGCCTGAAAAGTCAAAAAGTAATAATTTCAATGGTTTTGATAGCCACTAGTACACAGATAAATAGTTGACTGGCATGATTTTGTAGTTATTTTCTCCATTTTCTCAGAAAATATCTGCAACAAAGATAAAAACTATGCGTTTTAGACATAATTTTTAATATAAGAAATTAATTTAATCTCATAGTGTACATCGGCTAATAAACTGTATATATTAGTACAACGTTAGCCTAAACAGAAATATTATGTCCAAAAAATTTCCGTCCTGTAAAGGCACTGAATATCGTGGGCGTATTGACTCATTCAGAGTTTCTTCTGTGGATATGATGGCAGATAGCCTGTATATCGAACATAAAAAAGAGTAGTTTAGTTTGTATCAGTGGATTAAGATAAGTTTAGATTTGAATGAATTTAAATAGTTCGTACAGCCCTAAAATAACTATAACAGAGAATATAATAAACATTCAGCTGCAAACTGATTCAGCTATCTATCTAAAATATGAATTTACCCACATAAATCCACACACAGCACCCGTTCTTAAAAATAAATTATATGTTTGAAATACTCGTACGTGTTGAAAATATCCTATATGAAATTCGAAACACTTTCAGCAATGAAAAAATTAAAAACATACAAATAAATATCGAAGACAAAATATCACATTTAATTCTAGTTTAATATTAAAGTGTAATAATAATACTTTCGCTCATACTAGTTAAGTAATATTAGCATTAAGTAAGAAACTGACTCCAAGAAAGCTGAATTTTAGCTTATGTTGAACTTACTGCTGCAAAGCAACAGGAATAACCTGTAGTTAACTTGCCTTCCCATTCAAAATACAACATCAATTAGTCGTTAACATAGATTTTACTCAGAGGTATTTTTATCAGATTGGTGCTTTGTTTTAAATATTTTTTATAATTTTTTCTGATAAAATTTTTAAAATAATTAAAACTTATTGTAATTACAACCTGGCATTTTAAAGTCTAGCGAATGAAACACTGTAAAATATCAAATGAAGTTGTTTATTATTAACTGGAGTNGCAACCTGGCATTTTAAAGTCTAGCGAATGAAACACTGTAAAATATCAAATGAAGTTGTTTATTATTAACTGGAGTAGTGCATGCAATAAATAAATTTGCGACGATTTTTATTCCAACAGTTCACAAAATAACGGAATTAATTGCGATAGTGTTGTTGAGCTACATGGTGAATTTCTTAGATGAAATTTGTGTTTACAGTTATGTGGTGTTTGTTGAGGCAGTAAAATACGCGTACGATTCAGCAGAGCGGAGCCTGTACGCGGTGTTATGTTTTGCTTCNTGGTGTTTGTTGAGGCAGTAAAATACGCGTACGATTCAGCAGAGCGGAGCCTGTACGCGGTGTTATGTTTTGCTTCTCACACTCTGCGGTGTTTCGCCAAGCATTGTTTGTCTCACTCTTGTTTCCGCAACGCTGTCTTTTAGTGCCGTGCTGAGAGAGAGAGAGAGATAAAGAGAGAACGAGAGATAGAGCAAGAGAGAGAGAGAGGGCAAAAGGGGCCAGGGTGGTTGTGATCTTTTGTTCGCCGAAGTGTTTTATTCAGTGGCGGGAAGTACGCACTTGGCATTCCAGTCCACGTCAGTCCGGGATCCCGGGGAACAGCTGCCACTTTACACCACACATGCAAATGCAGCCCTTGCTTTCCTACACTCGCCCAAAGGTAACACATTGTGTGCGCGCGCAGTCATATCGGCTGGACGAAGTAACGGCGTATACGTCGTTTCTAGTCAAACTGTTCATCTATGACAGAAAATTGGTCACAGTGCGACTGTGCACTATGAACCAGACTGTTTTGGACATGTTTCTTCAGTAAAACGTGTTGTTTTTCAAACTCTGTAACAACGTACTTTAGTCATAACTTAACGTTTAGTGAAGTAGAGTGGACTGCTATTAACAATAAGGTCGATGAGGGGGAGAGCGTGAAACGAAGTGTATGTGGAGCGGTGCCAGAATGTAAGGGTGGGTAAAACGAGAGATCCCTGAGGGAACCCGTCGACCAGCGGCATCGTCCGGTATGACTCTCACACGTAAAAATCCGGAAGTGACNGCATCGTCCGGTATGACTCTCACACGTAAAAATCCGGAAGTGACTCCGCCGACACTCGGACCCAGTTCGCCTTGGTGGAAAGTGAGCGCTCTGACCGCTAATCCAACCTCGCTGTTCCCCCCACACTTTCTCCCTACACCCGTTATGAATTTGAACCGGAGATGATGAGTTGAAAACTTTGTATTCTCGTNTCCGGTATGACTCTCACACGTAAAAATCCGGAAGTGACTCCGCCGACACTCGGACCCAGTTCGCCTTGGTGGAAAGCGAGCGTTCTAACCGCTAATCCAACCTCGCTGCTCCCCCCACACTTTCTCCCTACACCCGTTATGAATTTGAACCGGAGATGATGAGTTGAAAACTTTGTATTCTCGTNTTCCCCCCACACTTTCTCCCTACACCCGTTATGAATTTGAACCGGAGATGATGAGTTGAAAACTTTGTATTCTCGTTGGGTCGAACAGCGAGTGTCGAGTTACGGGGAAAAATATGGTTATTTGCAAAAGCACTTCCTGCACGTTTTCAGCCCCAGAAGAACGTGTATTTTAGTACACAGCCGTGCCACACGGCTGCGATATTGACTCCATTTTACGATAAGTATGTACTGAGTTGATGGGGTACCGTCAGTAAGTTGTTAATATTTCTTATAATGTACCGCTGAAATGTGATGGACTGACAGCTTGTTATTTGCAAAATAAAATTAAGAATATTTTTTNATTTCTTATAATGTACCGCTGAAATGTGATGGACTGACAGCTTGTTATTTGCAAAATAAAATTAAGAATATTTTTTAGATAAAACAGATGTGCTAAATTGAAAAAAATAAATGTAACCATTGCAGCCAAAGGTAAGAAAACTCCCTTTCCCTTTTTTGTAGTTTTGAAAGCTGTTAGGATCGGCACTACTTTATAGTCTTAATCAGAATTAGCCTCTATTAGTGCGTTGCGTGACAGATAAAAAAAACCTGATACTTATGTTTTGCATATTTAGCTAACAAATAAATATATTTTATATTCTCATTTCAGATATAGGTCTCCTTGCCCGAGTGAAAGGCTCACATTATACCACGAAGGAGAATAAGGGGCGGAAATATATCCTCAGTGATATGAGTCTTATCATAACGAACCATTTATAAAGAAACAGATGTATTTTGGTGACGTCTTAAATTTCGCGAAACACCAGAACTAGCTAAGTGGGTACAATAAGACAAAATAAATAGATGAAATGAGCTATAATTTTTATTCAATATCGAAATACAATTTAATGAATAACATTATTGCAGTATCAAGACGTCCAACAGTTACTGTATGATGTTTATTATATCATTTGAGGCATTATGGAAGAACGTTACCAAATACACACTCTTAAAACCATTATATTCTTTATTACGAGGTACAGAGATAGAATCACAATCCTTACCAATCGGGTGGTTTAAAAAATATCTCTGTTATTGCATGCATGCAGAACGTAAAACTACGATGAAATAAATTCCAGGAAAATGGTTAGGAGGAATGCTTACAAATTTTTTAATACATGGACACGTTCATTAAATAATAATTTTAAAACCATAAAATATAACTTTAAAAAAGTATCACTTTAGGAAATGAGTCTTATGATATAGCTAATTACAGAAAATATTTACGAGTAATGAAATTAGTTAGGTTTATTATTCCTATAAAATTAAAATGCCTTATTCAAGATAACAAAATTATTTTTTTAATTTAGTACGCAATACAGCAAGACATGAACACGTAATATATTCCACCCTATCTGGTGACATATCCTTTACCTCTAAAATTACTCTCCTCCTCTGAAGTTTCTTTAAATAGAGGTTTTTTTTATCTCTCTCATCTTTTAGGACGACGGTGCTACAAACTAGAGCAGTCTCGGGCAACACTTTAAAACCAAGACACCCTTTACATAAATTAGCAGTATTAGTCAGGTTTTCTCAACTTCCACCGTTCTTTCTTATGGTTAAATTGTAATTACACTCGCAAAAACATACGGCAAATAAGAACAGCAAAACAAAAGTATCTGCCACTCTTGATGATTTCTGGAACGCAGCGTCGTATTGAGCATCAGGTAAACTCCAGCTTCCAAAATCGTTTCACTCGTTTGTTTTCCACGGCTGCCCTTTAGCAGTAGAGTGCACCGAATATCACTCTCTCTTCAGTCCGCAGCACTGACTCTTAACAAGACTCACGTCGAACGCGATAAGGATATCAACAGCCGCAATTCTCCCTTGGAAGCAGAATTGTCACCGAAACGAATTTGCTAGAAAAACACGTTTACATGTTACCTTTATCGCGAGCAAAACTNATGGAAGCAGAATTGTCACCGAAACGAATTTGCTAGAAAAACACGTTTACATGTTACCTTTATCGCGAGCAAAACTGAACTCCCTCGAGCACTAGGCGTTTAGTCTAAATTTCTCGGAACATTCGACTAATAGATTTTGGTATCGAATCTCGCACTTAGTGTTCCTGTCAGTTACGCTGAGACAAGAGGTTTGTTGACTCATACAAAGTTTGTTTGGTGAAAACAAATTTATTGTTGGTATAGGGACAGTGAAATATTTTACTGTTGAAACCAAATTATTCTGTTTTTCTTATTGGGTTGATCTAAAAAAATATATGGTTGGTACAACTCAGTATTTGTTTGACTCTACGTAAAATATAGTTTCGGTTTATATAAAAAATTTGATTGCCTGACCAATATTCGAACCTAGTACAGCTACTCCCTTAACCAACCTCAGATGAAGTGTCTTACTGGTGAAGTCCGAATGTTTTTAAATACATACATTTCAAATAATGAACATNTAACCAACCTCAGATGAAGTGTCTTACTGGTGAAGTCCGAATGTTTTTAAATACATACATTTCAAATAATGAACATTGTGCGAAAACAAATATTTAAAGTTTTAATGCTTATTTTTTTAGATTCCGGATGAACTTATTTTTTAAGGGTGTTTGTACTACTACTCTGTGTCAAGAAAATTCACTAACAAACACTGTTACTATTTTAATTATCACAAAAAATAAAATAAAATTTCTCGAGCTGTATTTTCAAACGAAGGCAATTAAATGAGCGGCCAAACAAATACATGCACTTGACTCAACATAATGTTTTATTGACAGTCTTATTTGTTTTGGCCCAACAAAAAAGGTTTTATCTATTCAAGTGAGTAGTTTGTTAGATGAACAAAGATATTTATGTTGCCTTTCAAGTTTTGTTAACTCAACAAAATATTTTATTGCGGCAACTAAATATATTTTTCAGCATATAGAAATAAATGTTTTGCTGGCTGTTCTGTCATTGAGAACGAGCGAATGTTTCCAGCAAGTGTTTGAAACGGTATCCTAGGTGCAAGATAGTTACACAATTTTGTTGTCTTATATATGCTCAGGTCTTATTCTTCATCCAGTTTTCGTGTGTTCAGAAAAGCTATATGACGAAAGTGAACACGGGGTGCACGAAGTTTACGAAGTAATTAATTTTATTCCTACAAACACTACCTTTTCTTTTAGTCTTTGCAGAAATTCATGTATGGATATGTTTATTATTTAAACATTGTCAAGTAAGTTATTAAAGCGGAACCATTATACATTAATATGGTTATTTTTTGAGAGAAAATGCACCAGAGAAAATTTTAAATGTGTTTCACACACAATTTTAAAGTTAAAATCTTTTTTTTTTGTAACACATCGTTGCACGAATTAAAAAAAGCCTATATTTTAGGTGATATAATTTGTTTCTAGCAGTTCCACCTAACATTTCAGTAAAATACACTGTGGCATGATACAACGAATTGTAAAAGGGCAGTATTTAAAATTTCGAAAAAATAATAATTAAGTAAAATATCATATATTTTCCCATTACATAACGTGAGGCACACAATAAATTTCTTGAATAATACAATAGTTTGACTTTGTTTTTCAGGAACAAACTTATTTCCGCTACCACTGTCAAAATAAATAGATGGAAGCAAATAAACACTACGCCATTTTTACGGATATTTATTAACGAGGGATTGCTGAGGCTGGTTATAGCTGGTCTGCTGTAATTTAGGACTTGTACAGCTCTGGCAATATCAGACCACTCCTCAGGAAAAGAAACAATCAGGCAATGAAAGCGTGGCGGGTGGGAAGCAGTCCTCGCCGCTTCAAGACCCACAAGCAGTTTTGCCACGTCTAACGGAACACGTGCACAACATACGTACACTTCAAAGCTACCGTGTTGCTTCTTATTAAGCCTTCAGTAAAGCTCTTGAGCCCACGTTTCAGACCCTCGTCTTGGCCTCTGCTGATGAAAGTATTGACTTTCAACTTAAAACTCACCACAAATGGGGTCATTAACTGTTTTATGAGAAATACATACAAACTTCATCATGAAAACTCACGCACTGTTTTGTAGCATAACCGAGACTGTTATACGAGCACTATCAATAGGTTCAGAGACGTAGTAGTGCGTGGCTGCCTACTCTCAAGGCGTCAGTCCACGAACATTTTGAACTTCACGTCGTCTTGATGCGTGGCTGCCTACACTCGGGGCTCGGTTCAGTCTACGAACTTATTGACTGTCGTAGTAAATAAATAAAGTGAAATATATTACCCGAATACAATTAATATAGTAGATATTCACGCCCTTCAACACTAAAATGACGTAATATATGACAATAGGTTGTATTAAAAAAAATACTTACCTGTTTCATTTTAACCAAATAATTATATGTTGGACAGTTGGTAAATGAAGATTAACAACAAAAATTAAAACTATAGTAATTATATTGTGAATTTGCTTTACCTATTATAGCAAGAGAAACATGGATGGTTTGTCTTCTCGCGTTCGAAACACTCACGCACCCAAGTTGCCACGTCTTCGGTTCGCGGCCGCAAAACTTTCCATTTTCTGTCGGTATCACCTAACGCCATTGTGTATTATCGCAAACTGCTCTCCGCTTGAAACATTACTGTTGGGTGTGGCTACAATTGAACGATCTTCTTCGCTGCCAGCTGCATATTTTGGCGGGTTGCTGCTTCGCGAGTCGGTCTGTTCCAGTCTTTCCACTAGGTTAGGTGGAGCCAAGATCGTTTTTAGGCCGTTGCCACTATAGTAATGAATGTTCTCTTTTAATACGACCCATTGTTTATGGATACCCACCTGAGCATATCGTGATGCTGTTATCTGATTGTTAATTTTCTTTTGTCCTATTTTCCAGAACGTTAAAAAATAACGGACGTTTAAGTGTTGCGCTAGATCGTTCTAAATAGAGCCACAATGATTCTCACTCGTCTCACATTTAATGAACAGATAGTAATGGTGCGATTCTGAAAACCTATTAGCTCTCAAATAAACCTGATTTTTCAGCGATAATCTGACGCCGTCTTTAACTGATAATTCCATAAATCTGAAATATGGTTTTTACGGTCGGGAACTTCGATCCGGGATACTTAGAGTAAATNTTTAACTGATAATTCCATAAATCTGAAATATGGTTTTTACGGTCGGGAACTTCGATCCGGGATACTTAGAGTAAATTCCCAGTTCTGTTTCTAAATATTAACGGTGAATTTCTGTACAAATATAGAGTTAATTTAAGGAAAATTTTAAACAGTAAATGACGACATTCACCCTCAGCATTGCTCGGAACCACATCATCACCATCGAGCGAACAAAGTAGCCTTATGTCAGTTTGAGGGAACGCGAGTACGTACGTGGACATAACGAAAGTGTTTTCATCTTCAAATCGTGTGACCTCTCTCCAGTGTTCATAGTACTTATTTATGACCTTCGATATGCTAGCTGATTATTGTGCATCCTCAGTGTTGGAAACAAACTTGAAGCAAGTAAAGATGTTGTTTGTGTTTACGTGGCGTTCAAATGCACAGAAAAAGTATGAGAATGGGAGACAGCGGGACATCCACAGAAACGTCTGCGAACCGATTCGGTGCTCATTAATTGTGTTACACTGGAGTTCGGACGCAACTNTTTAACTGATAATTCCATAAATCTGAAATATGGTTTTTACGGTCGGGAACTTCGATCCGGGATACTTAGAGTAAATCCCCAGTTCTGTTTCAAATTTTAACGGTGAATTTCTGTACAAATATAGAGTTAATTTAAGGAAATTTTTAAACAGTAAATGACGACATTCACCCTCAGCATTGCTCGGAACCACATCATCACCATCGAGCGAACAAAGTAGCCTTATGTCAGTTTGAGGGAACGCGAGTACGTACGTGGACATAACGAAAGTGTTTTCATCTTCAAATCGTGTGACCTCTCTCCAGTGTTCATAGTACTTATTTATGACCTTCGATATGCTAGCTGATTATTGTGCATCCTCAGTGTTGGAAACAAACTTGAAGCAAGTAAAGATGTTGTTTGTGTTTACGTGGAGTTCAAATGCACAGAAAAAGTATGAGAATGGGAGACAACGGGACATCCACAGAAACGTCTGCGAACCGATTCGGTGCTCATTAATTGTGTTACACTGGAGTTCGGACGCAACTCATCTTCCGAAAAACCTTATTTCTACATGAGAGTAACGGCCACCAAACACACTGCCGCTGTTTATATGGACTCAGACTATTTAAGTAGCGAAAATGTGTTGTATATTTACGTCCAAGTCTAAAAACAGAAACTATAAATATGATTTTGTTTTATTCCAGACGAAAAAAGTTAACAAGAGCCGTAAATCGTTGAAAATCTTCCTTCCGAGTGCGAAGTACAAGTTTCAAATCCCGGGTGAACCCTAAATATGGGCGCTGTTTTGAAAAGTGTCAGGTAGTTTAAAATGTAATCCAACCGCTTAATCATATATGTCAAGCGTGAAACTGAGTGGTAATAAACTGAGGTCAGTAGCTGCAAAGAAAAGACACTGGGAGATCGGAAGGAATGGCGCGAGAAGAGATAACGGTGCGAGAACAGCGTGCAACCGCGAATCCGCGCGACCAAATGTGATTGCTTCTCCCGGCCGGCATTGTGATCAGCGCGCATAATGCTGGGATGGCTCGGTNCTAGACACTTGGCAGTCATCTTGGATGATGTCACCCCTAAGGTCGCATTTATGTCATCACTCCTATGATATCACAGGCCCTGCAGTTTTGTTTCCTGTTCATTTTGGTCGTGGGTAGGTACGTGGGTAGGGCTTAACGTCCCGTTGTCAGCGAGACTCCATCTTTAGACGAAGCAAGTTGCACAAAGAAGAAGACCTCGACCATGGCCTCTAGTAAGGAACTATGCTAGCATTTGCCTGNTGCACAAAGAAGAAGACCTCGACCATGGCCTCTAGTAAGGAACTATGCTAGCATTTGCCTGGAGTGATTTGGGAAAACCATCTAAAACAATAATCAAGAAGGCTGGACTGGTAATCGAACCTACGGCATTCCGAAAGCGAGTCCAGTGGTTCACCACTACGAAAACTCGCTCCGTTACTGTATAACAATGCAGATGAAAGGTTACACATGGTGTATTGTTCGAACATGGTGAATAAATTATATTTTAAGTCTCTGAAAAATTTACTGTTTTGCCACAGTGTGATTCTTTAGCCGTGTAGTTGCCTATTTTACCCAGGCATGGCCTGAAAACTGCCCAGGGATGCCAGACAATTATCTTATTTCCAGGCCGCTGTGTTTGCGGGTAGCGATCAGCTATCTTATGGGAAATATCATTACTTGTAGTTTAATTTTTGAGCAGTTGCAAATATTTTAAACTTTGAAATCAAAATGGAAGGTTCGGCACACGTAGTATAAACCTTTTACATAATGTCTGATCAACTTATTGTATATTATAATTTTTCACCACGGAATAAGTTATGACGATTTTGAATACTACAGTATTTATCAAACAAATATAATTCGAAAATTTTTGGAAATAAACTTAAGGTGCCATTTATGAGGTGATGGGAAAGCACGTGCTGTTATTAACGGCATACCTTTATCTCCTGAAAAAAACCCCTCAGCATATATGCTTGTCTTTTTTGCGGAGTAAGCAAAGGATTTCTTCCTAATTTTCTGTTTTAATTATTTATAAGCAGGCGGATTCGATGTTTATTTTTGAAAGTTTACCAAAGTTATTATTCGACGCCTAACTGAAAAAAAATTTCTTACTGTGTAAATTTTACATTTTATTTGAACTTTATTCCACGGGCACATGTTCTTTTAAAAACTTTCTTCACTTGCGGTTGATTACAACAAATCCCAAGTAAGGTAAAAAAATGTGTAACTCAGACGTACATTCCGTTTGACAGCAAGTGGCTTTGTGCAATTTAGATATTAATTTTTCATTAAAAATCAAGTTTTTATGGGGCCAAGGTGAGTCTGGATAACGTTTACTTACCAGTACGTTTTGCTTAGCTCTTGATAATCACAAAAGTCTTAAATGTATATTTCTCCTGGGAGAAAAATCTAAAGCAGATGCAAAATAGACTCGTTAGACATGAACCCTACATTTAATATATTAAATACCTAAAGAATTATAACATTGGCATACCAAAATAAAAACAACATATCTCCAATCATTCAGTAGCTACGTAGTGATGTTCGCATTGTTGTGTGGAATTCGGATTATTGCCACATTTTACTAGGTTGAATGAAATAGTATCAGAACTGCCTCTTCTCATCCAAATGGCTAAGTTTATGAAAAAAATTGATTTACCTTATAATGAGCTTTGACTTAGCTGTACCAGGTACTTTAATTTAGAGTGATTAAGATAGTTCTGGACTTATAGGGTACCAAAGTCACCTGATTTCAAGATCAAAATACTAGCATGAATGTAAGAAAAGATACATGAAAGAGAGAAGTATCAACAGAGTTATAACTTTCCGTATAGCGGCCATTGTCCTGTAACGATCTCTAGTTGCTCGATTTTTACTTTAAAAGTGATGTGCACCTATCTGTCTCATTAAAATAAAGTGTTTCTTCCCTGATACCTATTCCCTTGCTCCCAAACTCTAATTTTCTGTCGTCTTGATTACCATTCTGGACATCCAGATGTCAATTATCCATAGGTTTTTGACATCAAAAGAAGTGATTGATGGGATAATTTCATACTACAGGTGATGGCAGCTTCCTTTTGTGATCCTGATTATCTAAACCCCATAATCCGTCCCTGAAGACTTGGTATCGACGAGGTGTTAAGCCATAACATATAAATATACCTACAGTAATTCTAAGTAAAAGCTATACATTTTTTTCTGGTAATCTTTGATTCTAGAGTAATAGTACTATCCAACATATTTTTCACTATGATAGCGGCGTTTATGGAAAACAACATAGTTGTATTTTGACCATGAATTATTGAAAGAAAACTGACTTCTTAATGCACTATATTCAGAGGTTTAGGAGGATTCCAAGTAACTTTTACCTCGCGCCTCTAAAGCTTACTTGTTAGATGCAATTTGAAAATATTGCTTCAAAATATTTTAATTATACGATACGTTGAAATGAGTTTTATTTAACTTTACATCACCAGACAAAATTGAATTACTTTTAACCAACCTGTTTAAGAAAAAATAGTCAAAATTCGTAAGTTGAACATTAAATGTAGACATTTAAATAACATTTTTTTCTCAAACAAGTAACTAAAGATTATTGATGGCAGAGAAAGCATTATGAATTTACGCCGACGTATAAATATTAACTTAGAAGTTATCTGCTTCTCCGTTTCGTTTCCTCTCTTTGCAACAATTATTTGTATTCTGATTAACTGGACGCCATCATCTTTAACTATAAGTAGACAGCTGACAACACCGCTGGAGATGGCAAGCACGCACCAATTATGCCGGGGCCGCGTTGGTGCAGTGGTTAGACTACTCGCCTTCTATGTAGTCGAACTGGGTTAGATTCCAAGCGGGGTCTCCCCCGGATTTTCGCAAATGGGAATCATGCTGGATGATACTGCTGGTCGGCGGGTTTTCTCAAGTATCTTCCATTTCTCCCGCCCCTTCATCCCAGTGGTGCTCCATACTCACCTCCCCTTCACGCTCATCGACTTTCAAGTTCTCGATTTTAAGAGCCGCCCAAATTTCTTCACTCACTTACTCACTCACTAATTATGACGACGTTATTTTTCTTCAAATCACAGCGCATTGTGCACAAGGCAGGTTAGTTGCACTGTGTCTGCGGCTGTTACAATCAGACAATTGTTTTGTAATTGGTGGCAATTTGTGTGTATGGGTGTGAACCCGCCGAGGGTTCTGAATAAGTACTAAAGAAATCACATTTATGTTTGGGAAAAATATTTAATAGAGATCCATAATGAGAAGAGGAGATGTCATATCGAAAAGGGCATTTGTTAATGTGTCAGTATGATGACGAAGTAAATAAAAGTAGTAGTTTTATTTAATCTCATCAAAAAAGGAATATAAGGGAGGGGAGTGGCTGAAGTTATTGTATATTCACTGTATGTCCACACTTTCCGAATAAAACCATTACAATATGACATGTTTGGTTGTTATATGTACCATATATATCATACGCGTTCTCTTGCTCTACTTTTTAAAATTATTATTGGTTTATAAAATAAAGTATTTAATTCTCAATCTTTATTAAATAAACAGAGGGAAAAACGTGCATTAGTAATGACTGATAATAAAAAGTCTTAATGTGAGATTTTTTGTATATATTCATTTCTTTTTACAATTTTTTTAAAGTATACATATTTTTTTCTGGCAAATACAGGTTTTGAGGAATGCAGTGCAATTGTTTTGCGTTTCAATACAATTATTATAAAACTGTTATTTATAAAAACATTTATTTTTGATGATCTGTCCAATGCTTAAACAACAGTTCGTTTTTATCCTTTGGTGTTTTCTTCCAGACTTAGTTACGTTTGGTTTACATTTTGCGGAGGTTTAAGTAGTATGTATAGGTAAGATAAATCTTTAGAAGAGCTTCAGAAGTATTGTATAGAGGTAAGTTAATCTTAAAGTAGCCACGAATAGAAATATATATACATGTTTATAAACCGTACCAGTATAAAGCTCGGATGGGGTTGGGAATCCACTTTGAAGTAAACCTCCTCAGACAGCTGGCCTGAATGGAGCCAACGATGATCGAATGCAATAAGGTTGTGCAAAGTAGAAAGAAAATTTGTAAGTGGTAAATTAAATGTGTCTTGACGATAATTTGTGATAAATATCTGAGTGAAATCAAATGTAAGTGTGCACTACAATGAATGCGTAGCATTTGTGCAAATGGTGGGTAGCTATGGATAAGAATTTTATTTATGACGTTGAATAAATTAAAAGGGCAGTTAAAGTTTTCAATTTAATTTATTTGACAACGCAGTAACAAACAGAAATTCATTTTATTGGCAAAACGGTTTTTGATAAATATTTTATATAAAAATTTCCCCATAATAATTCGAATATGTGAAAACGTGATATCTGTAAGAGGCACCCTTTAAAGTAACATTTAAAGTGAACTGAACGTTGTGACTGAATCAATTTCAAATATACATTCAAAAAGACGGAACCCTTACGCGAAGGGAGAATCTATAGCAAACTTTCCCCAGGTGGATTAATATGTTAATTTCCCAGGGTAACAATGTCTTACATTCTGGATAAATTTACATATACGCGGGCTTACATACTGTTCGCTGTAAACTGAGCGGCTCTGTTTAAGTTCTACTTGTATGCTCATTGCTATTTATTCCACCATTAGAATAATTAACGTTGTAATGTGTCCTATCACTTTATTCATGCTTCAGTCAAGTAAAATTGAAATTACTAGAAAATTAAATAGTTTAACAATTAACAAATTCTTGCACTTAAATGCGTTTAAAAACTGAAGGTAAAATAAATAATTTCATAATTCAAAAACATTTACCTGACATTTTTAATTCAACATTTTAGACATGGCACTACTCTCCCTCCATCGTTACGAACTTTAGTGTTCCTATACCAGTCAGTGTGTCAGTTAAAATATATGGAAGTAAGGGAACTAATGGCAACACAGTTGTTGGCCCGCGTAAAATTCCCGCTGTGCTTCGGTTTCTCGACCTGAATATGCGTTTGCCTCCGAAATTCACAGGTAAGTGGCAGAGGTTTATGGCGAGTGAGCAATAAGTGTATAGGGACCGGGCGAATGAGCTATTTTTAGTTGGTGGCGCCCCTAGCGGAGACGGCGGTAGAAATAGAGTGGGAGATAACGACGAGCAGGCGCATTACAGAAAAATGTACAATGACGTTGCTGGGAGAAACGTCTAATATAATTTCCAAAGGATTTCAGAAAATATAATTTTCGTCTACCTTCCGAAAGCTCACTTTAACGAAAGGTCGAAATTTAGACGAGAATAAGCACATATTCGACTTTTTAGAATTTTTAGGGCGCAAATACCTGGCATGTACTTGAGAGAATCGAATGTTCACAAGCCCATATTAATAGTCAATATTAAGGTAATTAAAGTATTTTATCACAATTTTGTGCTATATCAAGTAAACATGTTTTAATATGACACTTATTAAACATAGTTTATGTCTTTTTAATTCTCAGTACAAGTATGGCACGATTAAAGTGAAAATCTGGCACTGAAACTGCCAATGCTTAGTATATTCTAAAAAAAATTTAGTTGTTGAATGATTGAAATAGAAACATCGTGACAGACGACTGTAAATTCAGGTCAGTCAGTGTCGCAAATAAATGATCTACAGTGGTACTTTATTAATTGCGAAACTCACGCTTCCGACGAGATGATTTGTATTGGAAGGGAACGAGTGTTAAAATGTTCAAATCTAAGTATTCGGTTGCCAAAAATCATGACTCAGTACTTTTCAAAAAATAGCGTTTTATGACATAGTAAAACGCATTTACTAAACGTTTACTAGCATGTTGAAAGAAGAATGCGAAAGAGAAAATTTTGTAATAGCCGATTATATTGTATAAATTTCATAAATTATACTGTTCGAAAAAAGCGAGATTCAAATTTTATTAACCATATTATTTAATTATAAAATCACAACGGTCACAGAGTGAACATGTACATTTTTTTATTAAAGTTTGCATTATTATGTGATTGCCGACACCATTGAATTACATGCATGTAGTGTTTGTAGTGACGCAACAC
>NQII01009416.1:28125-53828 GCA_002778355.1 Clitarchus hookeri | reverse complement strand
ATTCCTTCTGGTCTCCTTTTTTCTCTCTTGCCCTCTTGTCTCCCACCCCTTTCCTCTCTCTCTTGCTTTTTACGCCCTCTATCTTTAATTCCCACACCTGCCACCAGTCGTATGCTGCAGGCGGCCATCTGTAATTCTCGAACCTGCCACCAGAGTGTGCTGAGTTCTACCATTCACAGCTAAAAGCGCTATATCACACGCATCGTTCCTGACATTGAACTGGTGGCAAGGTCCATTAAGCCATAACCTCTCTTATAAGCATAGTTGACAACCATTTTCCATCTGCCGAAGCCATAGTCATAAAATTTAAATCATACGCATCGCACCCAACATAGGACAGGACAGCTGGGTCAATTATGTATTAATCCCACTTATAAACATAGATGCCTGTCATTTCCTATCCGCGAAAGCCACGACTGCCTAATTCTTATTACTGGTATCGTTCCTGGATGTAATCAATATGATAAGTATAAATAGGGCCTAGGCCTTGTTATGAGCATAGTAGGACGTCATTTCTGAACCATTTAAGTTCAGCTAACATGTAACAGTCAGCCATACATGTAAAGAAAATAAAGGTAGGTATACATACAATTGCGTTGCAAGCATGTCCTAGTAGTTAGTAATTACTAGTGCATGTAAAAGTTTAGGGTCTGAAATAGCACACATATGCACCAATCCGCACGCAGTCGTCAATGTCACCACCATGCTACCGCAAGTGCTATATATACATAAATAAACGTAACCATGGATAACATGCCTCAACCGACCATACACGAAAAAGTTAAGTTATACACAATCACGCTGCGAGCAAGATGTATTTAGTTGTGGGAGTTACAGCATAATTAATGCCTGCCACATTGTACAAAGGGCATTTTTTGCAGCAAATTTTGCTAGTTTTAAGGGAATACTGTTTGAGGAAAAAGGGAAATCCAAGATGGCCACTGTGGCACTGCAGCACCTACGTCCCAGATCTCCCCATTTCATTCTTCTCACGTTCGTTGCCAAATTTGGACTAGTGAACTCCCCTATTGCCCAAATGGACACCTGCACACGCTGTCGATGAATTTCCGTGACATTTTGTTGCACCACTAGCATCTGGCGAACTACTTTTCTTCTTTGTTCCAAGTGTCCTTTCCATAAGAGGTAGCAATTTACATGGCATAAGGCCCTTGGCCACATCCTGTCTAAACTGCAGCAGTGCCATTCTCTCTTGTGCCAACAAATTATATACAATATAGGAATCCACTAAACCAATGCCAAGCATCCCCCAGAATAACTGATGCCACCACTTCTTAGATCTTCTGTTGACTCCACAGGTTATTCTGAATCTGCATGGTCAACTCCACCTATATATTTGTTGTAATCATTCATTATCTGTGGACATGTTACATCATATTTGATTCCGTCTTTCCCTTTCCTTTGCACAACAGTTGATTCTGAACCGTGGAAATTGGATGCCAGATGTACACACTTATTGTTTTTCCATTTGAAGACACCTAAGCCAGTCTGGGAGGATCTGTAATCCCCATTGCCACGTTGCATTTTTTTTATCTTCCTGCAACTCTGGAAAACCTTTTTGTTGACCCCTGATGGTACCACGAGTACGTATTCTGTCTCATTCCAGTTTATTCAGAAGATACACAGAGTAAAATAATTATCAAATACAAAAATTCTGTTTTGAGCATTAATTTTTTGAAAGAGTGAGTACAACTCTCTCGCCGAAGTTGTAACCTTCAAATTCTTGTTCCATCAGTTCATTCTTTCCTTAGTAGATTGAGAATTTTTTTTTACAAAACCTCTTTGATCAGCCAAACATCACAGCTTATAACCTCTCTTTATGGGCTTCATCAGATTGTATTGCTTCATAGTATTCCTCCCTTTGAAAAGGATTACAGATTCGTCAATACTTACAGCCTTGGTTCCCTCGTACACATCCTCACATGTTTTGTTCAGCTGGGTTATCATGGGTTTTATTTTCCATGTTTCATCTTTGTTCTTTACTGGCAGACTATTATTGTCGTTAACGTAGAGGTTGCTCAGTATTTTATCAAATCGATTCTGATTCATCATCTCATGAACAACTGGTACAGAGTAGAGAGGATCAGTACTCCAGTAATGCCTCCAATTAGGTAACTTATGAAAACCAATTAAAAAATTAATTCCTATAAAGGAATAGAGCTCATTTTTCTTCAGGTTGAGATTTTTGCGCTTTTTTGTGTCGCGTATAAGTTACTCTGAAATTCTAACACATCAATAAGATCATTAACCATTTTTTGGAAAACTTGTGTAGGTGTGTCACAGCCTTCAAAATAACCTTCCACTACACCTTCAGTAAATATGTAGGGAGGTATGTTACTAATGGTTTCCTGCTTTTTCCACGCAAACTTTGGCTCATTGGTGTTGGTATTTTGTGCTCTGTGTCCATTTTTGGATATAGTATTTGAGTTTTTAATTTCTCCAGCAGTTTCTGTGTGTTCATATACATCTTCATTCAAAGAAGCATCATTTCCCAAAGTTGTCATCTATAAATTAATTATTTGCTGACGAACATGATGGAACATTTTCTTCAATATTCTCCAATTTTTTCCCAAAGATAAAGTCAAATCCAGTTACTGAAGAATTGACAGACGTCGGCTCTGTGCCAGGATCATCCGACTCAATGTCAGTATTTGCATTGTTGTCATCTGGCAGATTTTCAAAAAGTAATTTGTCAAATTCTTCTTGGGTCAAATACTGGAAATTTTTTCTTGCCCCATAATACTACAAACAAAAAAATTTGTAACGATGTACTTGTGCAGTTTGTTTACATTTTCATTTCAACGTAAGTTAACCTCACTATTGCCCACCACCACTTCTGGATCCACCTCAATAAAAACACTAAGAAAAATTATATTAATGTTTTCTAATGATGTGGCTTGAAAGCAAAATAAGTATTTGTGCTAACCACTTAGAGTTTCTTCACTAAACAAGTAAATTCAATACACACTAACTACAGCCAAAAACTAAGAACACACACTGCTATTGTATATCTCTATGCCTTTTTGCAGAGCAACCAACATGCAAGAAACTAATTTCTTTTACATTTTGAAGAGCATATTAAAATACCTATGTCAGCACCTTATTTACTGGTACTCAGGAGTACTATTGGTGAATAAAGGACAAAAAATCTTACGAAATCTGGACAACTAAGGGATCTGGTATTTGATTTTGATAGAGTATTGCAAAAATCACGTTTGTACATGATATTAAGATGGTAGCAATATCTGTAGATGTATCAAACTGTCCACTCCATTGGTGTATACACTTATGTACGTACTAATAATACTGAACATGCAAACAGTTTGTGAGTTTGGACTGTGGGTGCCTGGTAAGGTTATTGATTGCATGTGCAGTCAGTTCGCGGCCGTTCTCCCCTCCCCTGGCCATCCAGCGTGTGTGAAGTCGGAGCTACGGTCCAAGTTACCTACTTGACTGCGATTGAACCTTGTCAACAACTATATAAAATTTTTAAGTGAATAATGATATTTCATTTTAAAAACTGTAATTTTTGAGATAGAGGCGAGTAAGTATGGTCATTAAAATTGGTTTCTTAACAGCATTCAGTAATTAAGAACTCAAACTTTGCACTTTCCTTAAGTTACAGGCACTCTATTTGGCAACAAAGAGATTTCCTACTTGCCCTCCAGGATATCAGTTCATTCAGAAGATATTAAAATAAATAAACATTTCAGTAATAAATTCTCAGATTTTCTCGCAGTGCACATTTCTGTGGTATCATTTTATTCAGAAAATATCTGACTATTAAATTTAATTGATATTTCATGCAAAAATAATGTTAATTTTACACCAGGAAATTTTACACAATTTTTTACCAGAAAGATTGGTAGAACCTTGTGCCGCTTGATGTTTTTAGCATTTTGGGAGACAAGGGGAGGCTATGTATATGCCTCTCAGGCTATATATATATTTTTTTTTCTCAGAATAAATTTATATTTAATTTTTAAAAAATGTGTCATTTTTTATTAGAGAGAATTGAACATGAACAATGCTTGGTAAAACCTTGTGCCACTCGATGTTTAGAGATTTTGGGAGACAAAGAGAGATTAATTATACACTTCTTGGGTATCAATTGTTTTTCTTTTTCAGAAAAGTCTTCTTATTAAAATAAATTTATATTTAATGAAATAATGTGTCTTTTTGCACCAGAAATAATTAAACATGGACTTAATGCAAAAAAATTGCAGATTTTGATGTGTAAGGTGGGTTAGAATTGATCCAAAATTTCCCAAAATATTTTTAGCAACCATTGTGCCATAATGACCTTATTTCTGGAAGGCGTGAAGCATCTTTTTAAAATAGTTCTACTGTACTTAGCACAGTATGTCACGAAAACTATGACATGTCAATAACAAAATGTAATTAATAATTTACAATGCTGCCAATACACATAAGCAAATTGTATCTAAGACCATGTCTTGCTAATTTTGAGATAACTTCTGAAACTTTTGCACATGAGCAGTATCAGTTGTAGCTTTGAGGATTTGTTTAGTGCATGTGTTGGGTGTCTGTGCGCTTGCTGTGCATGTGCTAAATCAATTGTAGCTTGGCCATAAGGGTGAACAAGGCACCTGCATCACATGCCTCATTGTGCCTATATGCAAGGCACCAAACTCATGTGCAATATTTTCATCTCTTTGGCTCTGTTGTGAGACTGTAATTTTAATTGTGTAGTAATTAAGATAAATATATGCTGCATATCCTTGTACTATTTTGAATGAGCATTTACTGGAGTTTTCATGCCTAAAATGTTTAAGATGTCCATTTGAACCATTTTCACATTAAAAAAAACACTTTGGAGATTTAAATATGAAAATGTAATTAATCATCTGGTGTGAAAAGTTTCTTATATCAATTCTATTTTTAGACAAACATGACTCAAAATTATTGAGCAGTTTTTGAGTAGAATAATTTCTAGCAAAGTTTGTGCATTGTTTTGGCAGCCCAGGTAGTCAAAAGCATCAAGTGAATCAGAATTCATATTTTCATTGCGGTCAGATTTGTATAACTTATTGTCATGCTGCTGGATAGTGGCATTAATTATATTCAAATGACAGTGGGAAAACTTAGGTTATTATTATGTTCTGTGTCACATTGTGGTAAATACAATGCTTTGCTTACATCATTACTAAGTTGAAAGCTGTGTATATTGATATAGGTTAGAAGAATGCCTTCTTTGTGATATATATGATCTAATGATGTGATATGTTGCAGAACTTTTCGTCATCTAGAATGAGATATGTAAAATTTATGGCACAGATACTCTCTGTCCATGTAACTTGGCACGATTTCGACAGTTCAACAAAAGTAGCGCCAATGTTTACTTTTTGTTTATGTATCCTGTCACCATCAGCTGGTGCATCAAGTGACGGCTGTATATTTTATCAACACGCTGTCAGCTAATCCACTTGTAATTGCGATACCAAACAAATTTTAAAAATTTATAGACTGTCATCTGTCTAAAAAAATTTGTAGGTTATAAAATTAAAAATAGAAAACCTTGCAAAAAATGTAATATTTGTTAACTCTTTTCTAATTTATTAGAGACAGCGAATTAGGGTTAACAATTGTGAGACGGTAATTGTAGTACTTATCACACTTTGGACGTTATAGCTAATGTGTTAAGACTGGAGATAAAAGTAATTCGAGGAACTTGCTTGACAACGCACTTTCATCCGCCAACAACTCACAGACGNTGTTAAGACTGGAGATAAAAGTAATTCGAGGAACTTGCTTGACAACGCACTTTCATCCGCCAACAACTCACAGACGACTTATACAAAGCAGTTATTCTGTTATTATGGAGACTAAACAGCTTGAGTTGGAAAAGTGTCAAAGACGAACGTAAGAATTGCTTAAAAACTACCCATGCGCATCCCACTTTCTTCGTTTTATTAATACAGTGTAGTAACAACAGGAAAACAACAAAAAAAATGGGTTTACGGGAAGATAAGAACATGGCTTGTAATGGACATAGGCATATCATAACCGCCCAATACAAATTACTAGTAATAAAAATCGCTGTACACGGAAATACATGTGTTGCTTTAAAAATTATACAGAGCTGGCAGAAAAATAAAACAATTGGTATCCGTTTGTTAATTTGTTATTTTACATACATCCCTGGCTGGTAGTGTTTCAGGAGCTGGCTAACAGATGGCGTGGCAGGGCATGTTGTAACAGACGGCGTGGCAGGGAGTGTTGTGAGCCAAAAGTAGTTTTGCCTTGGGTTCCTCAAAATTCCCTGGGCAGCCCTGACGTCAGCTGCCTGCCCTCGTGCCCTCATGTTTACAGGTGCCTACTTCCCTACCCNAAAATTCCCTGGGCAGCCCTGACGTCAGCTGCCTGCCCTCGTGCCCTCATGTTTACAGGTGCCTACTTCCCTACCCCTAGCACCATGGGTACTGGGTAGCCAGAGAGAAGGTGACTACTGTAGCAGTATTATATAACTACTAAAATAAAAAGCAATACATTACATATGTCAGTGACCCCACTGGTGTGAGTTGCTGAAAGTTGACTACTTAATGGACCCTGTTTTATACCGTCATGGCAAAGTGGTGGGTGGGAAAGAGAAGGGAAGTTTTGGCAGAGTGAGTGGTTAGTGATCAAGCATGTATGATTGGCATGGAGATGTTGGCAAAAACGGGGAGGGGGAATTGTCTCTTTTTTTTTTTGTTTGTTTGTTTGTTTGGTTCTTGCATTGTCTTTGGAGGATTCTTCCTATATGACTGGCCTTATGTGAGCATGCTGCTTATGCTGAAGTGGAATGGAATAAGAAGAGCAGTTCACTTTTCTCTTTAATAGATTCAAATTTCATGGACTGATATGTGTTGTAGAATTTAAATTACAAGGTAAAGACAGTGATGGGTTGAGTCAAGTTTTTTCCCAGCAGGCATCGAGCTATTGAACGTGCAAGATGGGTCACAGTGTTTTTAGGTTATAAACAAACAAATGTTTGCACCCAACAATCACTTTTCATGTCTTGCAAATCAATAATTTTTTGTTGTTAAACGGTTAAAGTTGCGTCCTAATGATAACACTCTGCTACATCCGTTGACACTCGGTTGTTGTTTGTGATGTTCAGTAGCAATAAAAGCTGACGCATCATTTCCTCTCTCTTACCGCCTGAGTGGCGGCCATAGAGGTGGCGGTCAACATCAAGGTGGACAGGCNCGCCTGAGTGGCGGCCATAGAGGTGGACAGGTACTCTCTCTGCATGACACAAATACATACAACCATATTACGTATTTAAACATGAAAAAGTCTCTTTATCTCATGGCACGTCACACCTTCATGGTACACTTGCCATTATTTTTCTCATAATTACTGTTTTAAAATGCGTACATAAATAAAGAACTAACAAACAAAAACTTTAAATGTGAATTGCTTGTCTGCTCACTCTACAGCGTGCTGACAGACCAGCCTGAAAGCTACCCTACCACTTCACTCCTGTAACTGTTATTTAATTTTTATTTTTCTGACATCATCAAGTGGCTGACAACCATTCCTTTAATACCTTTTCTATCTACTGTAGTCATTCACTCGTTGATGAGAGGGAAAAGGCAGCTGTGTGAATCGTTTACCCAAGCAAAGAATTATTCTTATTGGTAGAAATTAGTCCTAAACGTTTTCTTCATAAACCATGACTATAAGAGGAGGAGGAAGTTATAGTTTATTCACGATTACTTCCAACTTTTCTAGAGTCCTGCTAAAGTTCTACTTCTAGGATATTCCCCCGCCTCGTGCAAACAAAGCTTAACCGAGTCAAGAAAATTAGACTACACTAAAGGGACAATGCATACTGCATTTGTGTGTGCTCAGTGTAATAATATTTTTCATAGCAACTATTTTTTACTAGGCATTACCAACATACCTTTTTTTTGTCCCTGTTTTTATTCATATTAATTATAAATGAAATATTATAACTTACGGTCAGTATATAAGTTAAAGTTCAGTTCAACCAAAAATAAGGTATTTTTTAACATTAACACAAGTATAAAATGCTTGTGATATATGGCATGTTTAGGAAATAACCAAAAACTTTACATAGGGTGAGTTTTCAAAAGTTTAATTTTAAAAGTGTGAAGATACTGCAGATAGACTATATAAGGGGCAGGCATTATACCAGTGTACATAAGTACACATTTACATTTATGGTGCAAACTTGATTTTAAGTTGAAAATTCTATACTGAACTCAACTTGACTCTATTTGAGTTTCATACAGCTTAACTTGACTCGACTTGCAACTGTAAAAATCAAACTCGCCCATTACTAGGTGAAGGGATTGAGGTATGTGTGTGCACAGCATGTCGATGGGTTTCCTGATCAACAAGACATCTCCGGTGGTGTGGCGAGGACTTATGGTGATGTCTGCTCTTAACACATTGCTCTGCCAGGTGTCCTGGGGAACAGTCGACTACTTGGTTGTGGATACACCTCCCGGGACCGGTGACACTCAGTTGTCACTTGTGCAGAATGTACCTTTGTCAGGTAAGTAGCATCAGTAGCTGCAGGTAATTCACAGCAGAGCTGGTTCCTGCCAATTGTTTGATTGTAAGAACATGTTCATGAAATTTGCTATTGGTAATTTCAAAGTAAGTATGAAACTTACACTTTTAGGCTTTCTGTTCATGTCAAAATAATCAATTTCTACATATAATTGTAATCTAGTCTGGAAAGCTACAGAATTGGGAAGGCCCTTCAACCATTCATAAATGCACAGTTCAAAACTGCAGGTTGAAAAGATAAAAACTTGGGTGAGCCATATTGTGAAGTCAACTGATGGATTGTATTTCGTAAAATTGTGAAGTATCAGAGCAAATGTAAGGGAAACTGTGGTGTATATTTATTCATATTGACTACTACGACATCTGGTGACCAAAACATTGATTTATTGAAAGTCAAGCTGAAGTAATTTTCTGCAATGCTTTTTATGTACCAAACTCACGTAACTGATGTTATTCCCCTGAGGACAATGCAGTTGTTTGAGTTTGATTTGGTCTTTGCAAAGATTAACAACTGACATGTTAACTGAGCAACTTGTTTAGCTCGTGAGTTTATTGAAACAAAAGAAAAATAACAAAGGGAAAAGTGCAAGTAACCAAACATTCATTAACAAATTATACATCCCTTCCTCTCCAAGCTAAAATGTAGCTGGGAGGATGCTAAATGTGATATTAATTACAGTATTTAAGCTTCCTAATTCAGTTAATTTTGTACTTTTTTCCCCCAATTTGTGTAATTTGATCAATTGAACTGTGTCAAAAGGTGTCAAATTACAAAGAAAAAAATTGGTACAAAATTACAGCTCAATTTTGGTAGTATTTATTTCAAAAGTGTGACACTCAGCAAGACATTTCAAGGTATGTCATTCCAGCAGTGCATACCATTAGGGTAGGAAATATATTTCTTAGATTGGAAGCCTCTTGATTAGCTCTCAAATTACTATGTAGAGTGCTCACCCAAATCAATCTGTTTAACCAATATTTTCTTAATTTTTTTATTCCCCATTTGTGATGGGCAAATTGAATTAATTAAATTAAAACATGTCTCCTTATTTAGGTTTTATTTAGAAAACAAGAATTTAGATTCTTCATATTGATTTGGATGGACAAAAAAAAAAATGACAACCTACAAAGCACTTGTCACAAGCAACAAACAGAATTGTTTCAATATTTAAATATGCGCAACAAAATTGCAAAAATGAAGTATCCATTCAATGGGGTCATAATTACAATCAATAGAATCTAAAGTATTGGCACGAAAGCAAAGGTAACCTAGCCATAACTGTGACATGATAATTAAAAATTTATTATCAAAATGTAAAGTTACAAGTCATTATTATATGAAAATAATTATTCCACATACATGTTCTACCTAAATACTACTCATTACTCTGAAAAATCATTGAAAGTTTAACCACATCATTTAAAATCAAATGAATACAGGTGCTACTCTGTTGGCCATCCAGTTTTCTCAAGTTTGTTTGAGTTTCTGTAACTACACAAAGTTTACATCATAATCTAATAGTTAATTAATCCACTTGTGTAAGCAAAATTTAATTTTTTAAAGGTGAAAAATAATTAGGCATGAATTGGAAAAGTGATGTGTGGAATTTCTTCAGTTAGCACCAGCATTGAAAATAGGGCATTGTGCAGTAAAATTTGCAAATGCCTCGTGTTTTGATGAGGGAATGACAGCCTCATTCCATTTATAATTTTAAGTGCCACCTTAAAAAGTTGAATCTTCTACAAAATTTTAAATAGGGCTACATGTTCTCAAGACATGCGCAGCAACTTTGTTCAAAGATTCGGGGCAATTATCAGAAGCTTTGACAGTGAAAACCTGTCTTGTAGAACAGAAAGTCACAATTAAGTTATATATAATAAATGTTGAAGAAACATTCTTTTACCTCCTTTGCACAAATTACATAAGGAAATAACACTGTTTGTGAAAATTATTAGCATTGATCTTTTTCCCTTTCAACTTTGTAGGGCCTGTTGTACCTGTATCTGTAAAAATCTGTATTGGCTCAGCTACCATGGACACATCAAACACGGCATCTTTTAATGATTCTTCCCCACCAACATTAACTTCCTTCCGAAAAAGTACATAGAAGCCATTCCCGAGACATGCTTGTTAGTCACTTCACCGTGGTCATAGACCCACCCTTTCATTTTATGAGATGGGAGTCATGTGGTGTGCTTCTTTCCAGGAACCTTATGTGGTGATGATCAGTCTCCACTCATTCTCAATAGAGCACTGTAGACAAGACCCAAACTGTGAACACCAGATATCAGTGAACACAACTGTTCAGCTATGAGTGACCTGATATGCATGGGTGCTGCAACAGGGACAGGGGGGCCAAAACTTAAAACATTAAAACAGTTATAAAGACACTAAAATGTACACCAGAAACGTAAGTTTGTATGGAGAGGTTTTTATAAATGCTTTCCATTAGCTTATGAGAAAAGGGGAAATCATCTTCCACCTCTTTTCAAATGAAAAAGGTTAGTAATGAACATATGCTTATGTATAGGCAGCTTTCAAATACCAAAAGCTACATTAAGGGCTAGCTTTACCACCTCCTGTTAATCTCCCGGTCAAAATTTAGCTGCTGACTAGCACTGAATTTTGTTTTACCACTTCAAATCAACATCTAGCAGCAACTTTAGCTCTCGGTTGCTGGTTACTGTGGATGAAGCCAGGGCTAACTGTTCCAACCAGAGGTTGGGAAGAAAGAAAATGGTGTCATATTTGGAATGCACAGCAGAAATTCAACGATAATGAGTATTTTTGTTATATTAAGTATAGTTGGGTGATTTGAAATATTCCCCTTCCCAGAGATGCAATTATTTTTTTGTTTGTTCATATTATAAATACTACCATTGAGCAACATTTTGATGTGACTTTCGACAATGGCATTTTCGTTTCGATAATCAGTAATGTTTTGGGTGTTACGGTGCTCCAATGTTCCAGGAAACCGTGAACCACAGAAAATGTAGCGCAGTGGCTGAACAATCAATCATAAGTGCTTCTTTTGAATAAAGAAATGTTGTTCTGACATCGGCAAGTATTTTAATAATAAAAATAATAATTAACTTAAATTAAATATAGTCAAATGATAAATTCGTACAGTGCTCATAAAATATTTCACTGAAGAGTGGTACTTTTATTTTGTGAAATGCAGGGAAAAACTTCACTTTTTCATTATTATATTTTTGCATGTTGTGCGTGGATTGTGCTGCTGCAACGGAGGCGTAAATATTTAAAATATTTGTTAATATTAATTTATTGTAATTATAATTACTTGGGGGTAACTGATATGAAACAAAATATAATTTTTGTCACAAATATATTAACATTTTACATTTGCTTTCTGACATAGGAAACTTAAAATACTAACAATACAATTTTGGTATTATTAAATAAAAATTAGCTACTAATAAATTTTTAAGTACAAAATTATATGTTTACCATATAGAAAATATAAAAATTAACTAATTAAAATGGTAAAAATGTTGCTCTTTAAACAGTGAAATCTCAAAGTCATTAGCATTTACTTTTGTTACCAACATCTACAAATTCAGACCCAAACTTCCAGATTACAAACAGGAGGTTACACAATAGTGGTAAAACACTAGCTTCTATTTAACCAGCGGTCAAGCTAAATTCCCAGCTAGCCAACCTCCAGATTTAGTGGGAGGTGATAAAACCCACCCTAAGATGTAATGTGTTGACTACTGCTGGGTTATGGCTTATGGCAGCAATGAGTCTGTTCTCTTTTGGCATAGACTACAGGCGCCTGGCCGTAATTAATTTCTGGACCACCTTGTAGGTTGGACTGACTTCTTAAGGGCAGCTTTGGTGGAAACCCAGGTTTGTTGTGCTGAAGTTACTTAACCCTTACTTTCTCCTCGCTTGGAGAATGACATCAGTAAGGGTGGGGGTTAGGGAGTGCTACAGGGAGGGATCTCTGTGGCAACGCAGAAGTGTAAAAGTTACCCTCCCATGGAAGATCAGGATCATGTAGACACCTTGCAGTTTCTGAACCTCTGCACCCAGTGGTGAATCATGGTGGATTGTACAGAGGTGGATGAGTAAACTAAAGTGACAAGCTTTGCCTGTCTATACCAGGATCCCGGTTACTCACATTGACCTTTTAATTCAAACACTTGACAGTGAATTGCAGTGTCGTGTTGGATTGTTAGGGGTGGTGATAGTAGCTTGGAATTAACCAAGGTGTAACCTAGTGCTGGCTTCCCAGTGCCATGCGTGACTGTCCAGTCCGAAGGATTCTGTTCCAACCAAGACAGGTAGAACAACCACATCATCGGGCGTCAAGTTGCGATGCACAATTGCTTGCCGCAGGAATTGTATGTCTTGTTACTGTCTCAGAGAGTGTCCAGTTCCCCTGTTCTTCACAGAGAAGTCCCTGTGGACGTGGTAGGTTACTCCAATAAGCAGGCGAAACTCCAGAATAAAGAACTGCAGGTTTTTTTCTGAATAAGTAGTACTCTCCTGTGGGAAGTTTTACCCATCAGTGTCTCAATATTCAAGCTCAACAAAATCCTTGTCAGGTCTGACCCATGTGAAATGCATGGCCTCAGTCACATCAAAATTACTGCTGCCTACTCTGAATACTAACTGTCTAAGAAGTTTAGGCATGAGAGTTACAGACCTAGTTGCAATGAGGCAGTGGCGTGGTGAGCACAGTCTCTGAACACCTTAGAGGGTGACATTCTCTAGTGCAGATATTACTATACCAGGCATAGAACTTCTTGGCCACTCAAGGATAGTCAATCAGCGGCGCTCCTCCCACTAGCTGGTGTCAATAGCCTATCACTGCTGTGGGCTGTTGCCTAGTTTGCGGTGTTACAGTGCCCACAGCAAGTAGAGCAACATGTTTCTTAGATGCGCTCAAAAAATCGTGAAAGGTTTCATTAAAATTAAGTCACTTTTTGAAAGAGGCTCATTTTGCTGAAGAAGTAGGTGAAAATCCTATGTCTGTAGCTTTATACATTGATATTTTACATTAATAAGGAATGTGTTTGACAGTTCGCATAAATTCACTACTATTTTTCAGAATAGAGAATATTCTTCGTTCTTCCCTTGACAGTGAACCATTTTTCGTAGGTATATCTTAACATGCCTGCCTTGCTTTGAAAGCAGGCAATAACGCAGTATGACTCGTGTTTAGTCGACACAAGATAATACGTAGCACAACTGCTCATTTCACCCAGGGTTGGTGTCCGCTCTGTTCTGTAGCTTCAGTTCCGTGATCTTTGAACGTTTCTCATAGTTTTCCAGTTGCGTACGTCTAAAGTTTTTGTTGAAATTATGGCGTTATGTAAACCTCATACTATCACCAGTAGTTGCACAAAGGAAGTGGTTCACATACAAATGTTGATCTATAATTGTTGTTGTGCATTATTTTTTAAAATAAATTATTAAACAAAGAATTTTGCAAATGTACCAAGTTTAAACATTATTAACAGTCTGACACAGGGGCGTTTGAAGTCTGTGAACGTGCAATGTGATGGATATGTAAGGAAGGGGAGAGCAGCATTGCATCTAAGTCGTAGGCAATATTTATGTAAAAAAGTCAGGTAACGAGTTATAGTTTTTATGACTTTAAAAAAAGAAAATCTTAGGAGAACTGTGTTAGAATTTTACGATAAGTGGGAAAATTTGGACAAGAAAACAAATTACAGCAGCTATGCGTGAGAAAATAGGTTATACAGTTTAACAAGTTCCATGGCAAAATCGTTGAATTTTTTTTAAGAAAGTGAATTATGGGAGGAAGTTTGTAATGGAAAGAAATGACATAATATGTGTGGGCAGACAAGAGAAGCTTGTGCTGCCATTATAAGCTACAGCAATAAAGTTGAATTATTTTTTTTATGCCACACACAACTGTAAGTAAATGAAAATTATTACATTTACGTTTAATAGAGAATGTTAGTCTGTATAATTTAAGTGTAAAATCATTTTTTACTACAAACATAAGATTTTAGGCATTCATCTGCTGAAAGTTTTCTAATAGATATTAACTCTCAAATATGTGACGTATATGGTGTATCAATTTCTCTTCTTTATTCAAAAATTTTTATGCATAGAATTATAATTTATATTATTACAGTTCAGATTTCATGACACATGTATTATCACGTGACAAACGCTTGATAGATGTGGCAACAGGGCTTGGTAATGCTCAATAGGCTGAGGCTGAGTGGCCAAGAAGTTCTGTGCTGAGTATAGCCTCTAATGGACAGTTGCCTAGTGGTGAGTGAGTGAATGAAGAGATTTGGGCATCTTTTAACGAGGTCTTGAGAGCCGATGAGGGTGATACAAGGTGAGTATGGAGTACCGCCGGAATGCAAGGGCGGGAAAAACTAGAGATCCTCGATAAAACCCGCTGACTAGCTGTATCGTCTGGCACGATTCCCACATAAGAAAATTCAGGGGCAGGAATCAAACCTGGTTCACCTAGGTGAAAGGCGAGTAGTCTAATCACTACACCACTGCAGGCTCTTGCCTAGTGGTTGCAAGTGGTGGAGAATTGCAATGTTCGTAAGAGAGATGAGTAGGCATTGACTGAAGAATAAAAACTGGCATTTTCCAAGGTTGAGACCTAATATGTAGCATCACAGCAGACGTCCTGAGGGTCAGGGTTGTGCGGGGGTGACACTTTGCTCCTCCTTAACCCCATTTCATGACAATTGTGCGAGCTGGTTGTGCTTGAGAGGGGGTGGTAGTCTGTGGCAGCAGAGCTAGACCAGGTTGCAAAATGGTAAGTGACGGGCGGTTAGTATCTATGCCTGCTTAGAGGCAGACGAACCCCTGTCCAAGTCTTCTCACGTCTGTATCTGCATGAGAAGGATTCAGGTGAGGTGTGATAATGGCGATTAGGCTTTTAGGTTAGAATGCATCCGTCAATTTGCCCCGTTTCGATGCAATGCCGAATCACCTCTCTGGGTGTCGGGTAATGTCAGTTCTCATGTAGTTCTGTATCTCCTCTTCTGTGCTCTTTGAATGTCCATATTGCGTTTCTGTCACTCTCACTCTTCTGTGTCTGCATGCATGCTCTGCTGGTACCTCCTCTTTTCCTCTCTCTCCTCTCCATGCCCACCAGCCTTTCGCCCTCTCAAGGTTGCTGGTGACTCATGGGCTGTTTTCCAGTTCCCTGCTTTGACTAGCGAGATTGCTTACAATTAACAGCTGATCGTTGCCTGCATACATAAAAAAGTGCTAATTACAAACATTTAGCTGCCTGCGATTTCAAGTTATTTACATTAAATTGTTGTACTTTGTATCCAAATTTACAATGTTCTGACTTCCTAGCTATGTGTTGTTCTAAATCACTTCCCACGTTATTTACAGGTATTAACAAACAAGCACATCAATTCACTCCTGCTGTTCGCCATATTCTCCTCTTCTGTGCTTCAGCCACCCCTTTCGTGAGAGCACCCTCTTTATTTGTCAAACATCAATTTGACTAGGCTGTGTCAGGCTGATTGCCGAGAAATTAGTGAGCGGCGCACAGGCCTGTTCCTATCCTTACTGATTCAGCCAGGAAAATATTTCCCTGCAAAAACTATATACATATACTTTTTATTTTCATTAAGTACTCTTAAACCTGAAAGAAAAATACATACATCACACAATATCCTTTCCTGTGCCTATCAGTAGTGCATAATCCTTCCTCTTTCACACTCAAAAATTTCTCTAGGCCTGGGTGAAACTGTGGGGTACCATTATGGAGGGGTGATTCCCCCCTCTTCACCATACCTTTTTCACTTTCCCACTTTCTTCTTCGGTTACTGTGGTTGGGGTGACAGTCACCTAAATGGGGTGGATGTTTCCAGGAAGTTACCTTGTTAAAGCTGGGCTGTGCTTACGCATGAAGTTGGCAGATATGCCATGCCTGCTCGTGGCGGGCAGGATTTGGGGAAGTTCGGGCCACCCTCCCCTTGTCTGGCTGTTGGGTGACCATTTCCAGGTGGGGTAGGAGCCCTGTCAAGGGTGGGGTTAGGGTCATCTCCTCCTTCCTTTTGTTCTGACAGGAACCCTCGGGTTCCCTGAGCCGCTTGGCCCAGGCAGTGATGTGGCACCGGTGCTGCCTCAAGAATCTGCCTCAACCGTTCTCACCAAGGCAGTCTCATGGTTAGCTGCAGCATAGGCAACGCTGGCAAGGGCGCTGGCTTCCGCTGGTAAGGAGCAGGGTGGCCATCTCCAGGCGGATGTAGGACTGCATAATGGGTCATGTCGGGCAAAGAATGAGCAACAATCCCAATACCTTTATCAATGCTACTTCCTTAGCAAATTCTGGTTCAGAAGACCCCACTGAAGGAAGAACATAAGCATCAGCCACCTGCTGTCGCATGGGAAAGCTCCTCGTCCACCTGCGGTTCATCCAACCCTCCCTCTGAGCAACCTACTACTGAGGGTGAAGGATGACCGGCTGTTCCACTTGAAACACCACCTAGGCCAGTCGAGAATCCCAACCAAGAGCACACTTTGCTACAACCAACTCCCAGGAGCACGCCGGCACAGTCTTAGAATGAACCTGGTGGTACTTGATGCACCCAAATGGCCTGCAGTATGGCCTAACAACATAGAAGAGGGAGCCATGCTGGAGAAGCCGAGATGCTCTCTATAGGTACGCCAACTACGAGATGCCGTGGTCCTGTCCTCCCAACTTCATCTAGCCGGCGCTGCTCAAAAGTAAAGAGACTGTGTGAGGGGATTACCTTAGTAACCCCTCACCCCTCACCTGTTCAGAGCTACAGACTCTGTGTGTGCTGCTGCTTCGACAGCTCACCAGCTAAGAGCCTCCACCTCGCTGCGTGTGCAGCCCCAACCACGATTAAGTGTGCGAGTTTAGGCTGGGATCTAGGGTTAGATAGAAGTGTAAGGATTTAGTTAGCCACAGAGTAGGCAGTGATACAGAAGCAAAACCCCAGTGAATCATGAGAGTAAACCTCCAGCCCAAAGTGTTGTGTGATGTAACAGAATAATGCAAGCTAAGAAAATGTCTGGTTAGGAAGTGAGTTGGAATGTACCTAGAATTGTGAAGGCACGTCAGCCTCACCTTTCTTTTCTGTCTTGTAGCTAATTAACCAAGGTCACAGCTGTGCTTTCAGACGTACACTGGCGCATGAGGGAGTTTGAAGAGATAAATGTGTTTTAGTATACTGCTTGTATAATATTTTTTATTTTGTACCATTAGTTTTCTGAAGCTTCATTGCTTCTGTTGTTGTGTTGAGAGTATAGTGTTGAAAGCAACCTAACTGCCATCTGTTGTTATGGCCATGAGCCAGGTATGAGTAAGAGAATTAAGTCTTTGTGAGAGAGTAGCACATAGTAAGTTTGCCAGCTTGAGAAATAATTATTACCTTGACTAATGAAATGCCTGATAGCCAATCTGCATCCAGGCCAACCAACTTATTGTCTAATATCTAGTTATACTGAATGTGCATGTATGATAATGTGCTTCACGCAAGAATGAATGAAGCCATTCAAACTTGATTTATCTCCGAGTAGATAATTCTTCTTTTGCCAAACCAGATGTATTTACTTACTGAGTAATTCAAACCACTAGGGCCTTCGGCTAATCCAATACATTACTCCTTTTCAAAAGGAACCAATTTAACTCTTATTTACATAATGTGTAAATAATCACATTGTCAAACCTTGCATAACCATCTCAAATGTTTTTGTTAATTTTCTCAAATGCATTTACACTTAATCTTGTCAAGAGTATTGTCATCATTTTTGAGTGATTATTGTGTGCATCGGAGCCAAGGTGTCTGAGTGGTTAGCCTGCTCGCCTCCCACCAAGGCGAACCAAGTTCAATCCCCGGCTGGGTCACTGGATTTTCGCATGTGGGAATTGTACCGGACGATCCAGTTGGTCGGCAGGTTTTCTCGGGGATCTCCCATTTCTCCCGCCTCTTCATTCCAGCATCGCTCCATACTCACCTCAATCACCCTCATCAGCTCTCAAGATCTTGCTGTTAAGAGCCGCCCAAATCTCTTCACTCTTCATTGTGTGCATCCACAACAATATTGTAAACCTTTCTCTTTACATAACCTATGTACTACTTGTTGTCATTTTGTCTTTCTAAAAGGATGAACCTTTGTGACCCTGTTTTAACCTTGTATTTTTGGATGTAACGTAAATACCATTTGTAAGCTTTTTGCACTAATTTTAACTTTGCTAATCGAGCCATTGTTTGTGAAGCAAGATGAAATTACCAAAGACTTTCTACTACAAGAAAACCAAAATTACTGGCTCCAACCTAACTTTTACTTTCTTTGTATTTTGGAAGTGTACCAGGCAAATTTCATACTCTGTAGCAGCTTCTATTTTGTATGTTTCTGACCACATACATAATTTTTAACATCACTGCACAAGTTCCAGTACTGTTCTTATGCTAGTAATCAGTTTTGCTAACGCAGTTACAGATAACAAACTTAGGGCTAGGATTCAATGTAATCAAAACTTAAATAACTTCTTTTTCACTAGCTTTGCAATGGGCTGTGAAAATGTTTGTAATCGCAAATCCAGCCTTAAGAATTAACTTTAACTATTGGGATGAAATAATTGTAGGCACCTAGGCCTTCAGCCATGTCCATGTTTTGTACCACAGTCCCATGCCCAAGGGTAGGGAATAGGATCCGTCAGATCCTCCCCAGTACGCGCAAGCTTACCATTTAAATTCCTTATCCCTGTTGCTTGACCGGACACATGGGTTGAGTGTGAGGGTAACACCTGCCACGAGAGAGAGAGGGAGGCGGAGAGAAGGGTGTGTGTGTGTGTCTCTCTCTCTCTTCGTCCAGCTGTCAACGAGTGTCCAGCTACCACCAATGAGGATGTCTGTCCTCCGCACCTGTGGCTCTGGCTAATGAAAACAGGTGGGGGGGGGGGCCCTTGAAGCGCCATGGCCATCGTCATAGTCTGGTCTAACCTCGCCACAACAGCCGCAGCCCCCCTCCGAGAAGAGACGTAGCCATCACACACAATAGAGCGTATCGCCTGGGCTACAGAAGAGCAGTGGCTGCCTCCTGTCAGCCCGCAACCCATTCAATGCAGAGGGCCTACTTACCCCTCCAGCCTTGGCAGTGAAAGGAAAAGCAAGCTGCCCACTTCGGCCATCTCCGCCGCGCCTTGTTGTTTTTCTCTCCTCTCTGCCATACCGCTACCCCTCCCCCATGCCGACCCTGTGTACTGCCTATATAAGGAGCTCGCAGCCCCGACAAGGTTGACTCCCGCAGCTCAGTTGCAGAACATCACCCTGCCCGGACGCATTCCAACGCCGCTATTCAGTTGCTAGATGAATCGCTGCCCAACAGTGCATTCATGCCACAAGCATCCACTTGTTTCCAGCCAGCTTTCTACGTCTACGGACTAGATCACCAGCTGCCTCGCAGCTCACGAAGCCTGCTGCTCTTCAAGGCTACCACCTTGGGGGTGGATGGAGGTGGAGTTGTCTGTGATGTAGGTTGTGTTCGGCTCTTACTTAGGAGCCAGGTTTCTCATTATTTCTCCTTCATTCCTGGGCTGTTAGTTGGGTGTCACTGCCATGACATGAGTTTCAAAGTGTCTGTCGTGGTGAAGATATCTTGATAAAGACACCTGTGGTTGGCAGAGTTGTCAGTCTTATTTAAGGCCATATTCAAATACTGTTTAAGACTTGTCACTTTAGCTAAGGGCGAGGTTTGCACTTGTTTGATGAAATATATGTTGAAAAAATTAGTTGGTTGAAGGCGTCTGAGATTAAGAGGGGCACAGAGAACAGAGAAGGGGCAAACTCTGGTGCTAGTATNGAGAACAGAGAAGGGGCAAACTCTGGTGCTAGTATTGGTGGCTGAAGTTAGTACACAGCTTGCACCTTAAAAATATAGATTCATAAATTCGTAATATTTTTTACCAGGGAACGCTAGGCATTTGGACATCTTATGTTGTTACGCTACTGCCATTGTATTCCCTCACTGCTCCATTTCCACCTCACTTAACACCCATCAACACTAAACACCTCAGATGTTGAGCTTTGCCTAGTTCTCTCTTGCTTTCTCCATAATGCATGGTTGTGTGGTGTTATCGAGCTATTAAGAGATAGTAGGGTGTGGTGGCAGGTGTGTTGCTGGTAACAACGCCGCAGACAGCAGCTCTCCAGGTGACGCACAAAGGGGCAGCCATGTTCCAGAAGTTGGGGGTGCCTGTTCTGGGCTTGGTTGGAAACATGAGCTGTGCCGTGTGCCCTCAGTGTGGCCACACATCGCACCTGTTTGGATCTGGAACACAGCAGCTGGCAACACAACTCGGTCAGTATGTTGCATTATTTACCTAAAGTCACTGCTTTGTAATATTAAGTCTAGAAGTATCAGGCCCAAATCTAAACCTGAAACTCAATTTCTGCAGTGAAAGTATTTCTCTAGTGAATGGACCAACTGTTTTGTTAAGCCATCCAAATTAGGACCTTTCCATTTATAAATGGAAGCATTATAAAAGTTGATTTTATTATAATAGTTTTGTTTATGTAGCTTAATAGTTATCTTCCCAGTAAGTGTTGTGTTGATTTATAGTGTTATCACAAATATTGAAAATTTTATGAGAGAATTATTGTATATGTAAATATGGATAAGTTATTATTCACTCAACATTATTCTCAGTCTGGCTAAACTTGTTTTGCATCATTCGATTTAGGAGCTGTCTCATATTGATTTCATTGCGAGACCATGGTTGGCATAATGGCTAGAGCACTCGCCTACCATCAAAGTGAACTGGGTTTGATTCCCGGCTGTGTAACTTCATATCCCGCTTTTTTAACCCTCATCTCCTCTCAAGACCACGTTGTTAAAGAGCGGTCCAAACCTCTTCACCCTACTCGACTCCATTGCATCATATAGGGGCTAGGCATGTGCGAATATTCAGAAATGCAAATAGTAATTTACTAACTATTCACATTCGAACTTCGAATATCTTCTGCAAAAATTGTGAATAATTTACGTTCCTGTCTCAAATATTTTTATTTCCTTGACATTACATTATTACTCATTTGTAGTCATTCATATAAACTTTTATTCCATAGTTATTAGAGCTGGAATGTTACTAATCATTATAACTAGCCATTTTTATAAATTTTTGCCATTTGATGTGATGGCAAATCAACTATCATTAGATCCGAGCTATGTTGTTTACAAGGGTACGACATTGAATAATTTGTTTACAAACATGATAAAAATCAGAATTATTAACAAAAACTATCACACTTACATTTATTTTCACTGTAACTTTCACGGAAATAAGATATATTTCATCTTTCTTATTGTTTGCAGCCGAAGAAATAGGCAAGAAACGGTTTTGTTACTGCGGTTGTACACAACCAAAACAAAAATGTATTTGTATCGCTTTCATCCACAGACCACATGGCCCTGTGTGGTGACAGATTTTTTTGTGTGTGTTTCTGGGGAAATTATAGTGTTTTATTTATGCAAACACATTCAAAAGTATAAAATTGTGGTAAATTGTTGAGGGCATGATACAGCAACACGGTGGACACGAAACCTTGAACAATACAAACATGGTGTTGCATCATAGCTGTGGCCAAGGAACATGGCCAGGCTGTGGTCAGCTGAAACGTGAAATAACAGCACTAGTAGTGCAAGACTGTATTAAAATTGGTGGCAAGTTGGTTGCGTCTACAACGAACCATTTGCATTTACAAAGTGTTTCGTCTGCTATAATACAACTGAAGGTAAACAAATTCAGTTACGGTCTCAGGGCAGCTGCAGCAAGAAATTGCAAACACGTACAAATAGTTTGCAGTACGTTAGCAAATAGCACTGCAACAGCAAACACGGAATTGCAGCGTTAGCAGAATATTCTACCAATTCAACCATGAAAATAAGTCTATTAAATTTCACGGCTTCATGCATGTTGTAAACAACGATGATCACTCAAAATAAAACTGGAAGATTGCTGAAAATAAAACTGCAACACCAAGAAAATAGTTTCATTTCCAATAAACCTTTTATTTGTTTTTATTGCAAAGAACTTTAAACCATTTTCTGACAGCCAAAATTATGTCTATTCTTCCCTGTAGTTATTATGCATGCATGTTATCATAGCTTTGTCAAAATGTATCTGTCTTATATTTTTGTATTTTATGAAGGAGATTTATTTATATATGTTGCATTATTTATTATTGGTTACATTTTAGAGCATACTTGTTAAGTTCAATAAGCAGAAAATCATCTTTAAAAATGATATATTCCATTTGAAGAAACAGTTTGTTATGTGATCAGTGAAATAATAGTTATTTCTATCTTACATAAATGAAATGTTTACTAGTGGCTATTTGTCTTAGAAAATATTCTATTTTTACTATTAGATTCGAAAATATTCAAAAATCAAAATCCACTATTTGCACATCCCTAATAGGGGCCATGGTGGCACAATGGCTATAGAGCACACCTTCCAACCACTCCCAGATTTTTGCACATGGGAATTGTGCTGCTGGTTAGCAGGTTTTCTTGGGGATCTCCCATTTCCCCTGCCATAGCATTTTGGCACTGCTCCATACTCATCTCGCTTCACCCTCATTGGCTCTCAAGTCCTTAGTGTTAAGAATGAAGTAGAGACTCCCCTCAGTACAAAATGATCAAATCTTCTGTATCTTTAAATGTAGTTCAGCTAAATTTTCAGAGGGCAGCACGAGCACTCCTTCTCCTTNTAAAATATTCTGTATCTTTAAATGTAAATTTTCAGAGGGCAGTACGAGCACTCCTTCCCCTTCTCTAAAAGGCGAAAGAATCACAGACACTTTCGTCCCTTGTCCCCCAAACCCATCCCCTCTTCCTAAACTCGCCATGCTTGAAAGGGTTTGTGTCCAGAGATCTGTATTATTGAAAAAGGAAAATTCCCAGTGGGACAGATATGTCTGCGCAAAATGACAAACCAGCCATTCCGAATATTTCGGTATGACGACGTGCGAGTCAAAAAGTAATAGTTCTACTTTCGTCACATAAAGAGTCACAGCTGCTACACACAACTTGTATATTTAAAAAAAAACAAATCTTGTGTCTTATTTGTATATGCGCAAATCGTGCAGAATGAACAAGGAGGAAAAACAAAAAGCCAATGAAATCACGACCTTCTCATTAGGTAAAGATCCTGGCAGAAAAAGTTGAACTTGTGCAAAATTTGGCATATGGGAAGAGTGGAATTTGCTTATAGCATTATTCCATTATTCACGATTAATAAACATGAAGTTGCAGATAGTTTAATACATGTATAATTTTTTATATTATTTTTAGTGTACAGACTTGTTATTTAACTGTAGCTTAACTAAAGAACATTAAAAGATTTGATTACAAGTAAAGTAGTATTTCAGGAACATAGAAAAACATTTCATTTTGGTCGTAGTGATGTAAAAGATTTGAATCATAATTTTATTGATGAATGAAGTATGTTTTTAAAGTGTTATGTGCATACTCTAACTAAAAAATAAAATAAAATATTTTTTTAGTACATTATTAAATATTATATAACACTCTGTGTTTGTTACTCCTATAATGATTTTTTCATAATTATTCTTGTGATAATTGATAACTGATATTAATAATGTTAATGTATACACAGCTAGAAACAAAAAAAAAACATATTTTTATCTTGTTAAAGACAAACGGTGGATGGGTAGGTTGGTAAGTAAGTAGGTAGGTAGATAGGGTCACGTGTATCTAAAATGGCTAAGTTTGACAGAATCAAATTGTGTATTGTTCGAAGTGTGTTTTATACTAGTTTATAAAGGAACAAGTCATTAATAAAAATCTGTACAACTTCCATTTCTATTTTATGGGATTGCAAAGCCCCCACAACTTAGTTTGTGATGGTCAAACTAGGTAAAATGATAGGCACAACAATGCTTGCATACTTACGTTGTTTCATAAAAATATCTGCTGTTGTGTATGCCCCCAAACATCTTATTTGTCACATGTCATCATTTTCATGTAGCAATCTGTGATTTTGAAATATGTGCCTAATACAAGAACCAAGTAAGCAATATCTTGGATATTGTTACTATTTTTAATTCCTTTTATACACTAAAGCTAACCAAGGTTTTAGTATACTTGGAAAGCTTATACATAGGATTTACACCAGCATTTTCCTGAAACAGGGATGGAAAACCATTTGGGTGAAGCCATCCACTGTGCAATTGGCCATTATTGTACCAAAGACCTGAATATGATTCAGACATGCTTCTGCACAACCAAACACACATAGTATTTATTTACACACACATCTTTTTTACTTAGTTACTTATAGTTTTTATCATATGTAAATCACCTCTCAATATACACTGTAGAGCCAAAAAAAACTGGTATAGGTGTATGTATGCAAATAACAGAGTTATGGAACCAATCAGAGTAACACGATGCGGTCGGCAGCGCCTATGTAAGACAACAAGCATCTGGCAAAGTTGCTAGATCAGTTACTGCTGCTACAATGGCAGGTCATCAAGATTGAAGTGAGTTTGAACGTGGTGTTATAGTCGGCGCACAAGAGATGGGACATAGTATCTCCGAGATAGCGATAAAATTTGGATTTTTGCGTATGACCATTTCACGAGTGTACCGTGAATATCGGGAATCCGGTAAAACATCAAATCTTCGACATCGCTGCGGCCGGAAAAAGATCGTGAACGAACGGGACAAACGACGACTGACGAGAATCATTAAACGTGACAGACGTGCAACCCTTTCTCAAATTGGCGCAGATTTCAATGCTGGGGCATCAACAAGTGCCAGCGTGCGAACTATTCAACGGACCATCATTGATATGGGCTTTTGGAGCTGAAAACCCACTCGTGTACCGTTGTTGACTGCACGACACAAAGCTTTACGCCTTGCCTGGGCCCGCCAACACCGCCATTGGACTGTTGATGACTGGAAACACATTGCCTGGTCTGACGAGTCTCGTTTCCAATTGTATCGGGCGTATGGACGTGTACGGGTATGGAAACATCCTCATGAATCCATGGACCATACATGTCAACAGGGGACTGTTCAAGCTGGTGGAGGCTCTGTCATGGTATGGGGCATGTGCAGTTGGCGTGAAATGGGACCCCTGATACGTCTA
>NQII01009416.1:4559-27993 GCA_002778355.1 Clitarchus hookeri | reverse complement strand
ACGTCGAGAGTTGCTACAGAGTGGCTCCAGGAACACTCTTCTGACTTAAGACACTTCCATTGGCCATCTAAATCACAAGACATGAACATTATTGAGCATATCTGGGATGCCTTGCAACGTGCTGTTCAGAAGAGATCTCCACCGCCTCGCACTCCTATGGATTTGTGGACTGCCCTGCAGGATTCATGGTGTGATTTGCCTCCTGCATTCCTTCAGACATTAGTTGAGTCCATGCCACGTCGTCTTGCGGCACTTCTGCGTGCTCGCGGGGGCCCTACACGACATTAGGCAGGTGTACCAGTTTTTTTGGCTCTTCAGTGTATATAAGTAAATAGATCTGCGAGAAATTGGCTTAACAATTGAAAACAAGATGCTGTGCCTTCATTTGTGTAAGTCACACTTTCAAACGTATACAGAGTTTGGTCTGAATCGGTTCATCCTTCCGTGTGGTTTTCAAAAGAGGTAGTATCATACGAAAAATAAACTACATCACAAATTATATTTTAATATAAAGTAAATTTTTGCAAAAAATTTTTTAATACTTTCAATTTTTCCATAGAATTGCAGATTTCTTTACTGTTCAGTTTAGTAATACATTGATTCACTGGTTGTGGTGCATGGGTGCAATTAAAGCCAACCGTCAGACAGGTGTAAACTTTTATTGTTATTCAGCAATTAGTCCCTTGTCCCTTCCTCTCCTTCCTACATTTTACATAGCATTCGACATTCTGTCAGGATTTATTTTCCTACATCACTTTTGATTGCATTCAATATTCTTCAAGACAAAAAAAGTAGAATTTCTTTACATGATAGAACTTTCAATTAATATCTAATTTCTTTACTGAAAAACACGTTACTTCTGAAAAGTTACCATTGTAACACAGGCATATTCTTTGCTTTGTTTTGGCTCAGACAAACAATAATTTCATGTCACTGTACACCTTTTAAATGTGTTAAAAACTTCTGAAGTAGAAATATTAATAACTCGTTGCAAACAGATTATTTTTAAGCAATCATTTGATTTAGAAATTTGTAAGATAACATTTTTCATTCAAAATTTTGTGAAGAGAATTTGTATTGAAATTTATTTAATCCAAAAAATTACTTATACGTATGTTAAAACTGAATTCCTAATGTGCGCTTCATTTGAAATATATTTCAAATACAACTTATCTAAAATCTGCCCTTTCCAGCACTTGGGGTTAAAAATTAAACATTCTCTGCCATTGTTCAGTTACTTATAAATCCTTTCAGACTTATAAATCCACATTATAAAAATTAATCCAGCCAGTTTATGAACAACATGCAAAAAATTTGTGCATTTTATTAGTTTAAGGTTTAAGTTATTATGATAATCAACATTTTCACTTGCATTTCATGTAAAATTTGTTACTGCTTTTAACTAACAAGAGAGATTGTTTTGTAATGTTTTTTGAAAGTAGTGTATTTTTCCCACTATTTTTATTGATACACTTACAAATTTACCGTAATTACCCACATACGACCCATCCCCGAGTAAGACCAGCACTTTAATTTTCAGATTAGATTGCTGGGAAAAAATATATTTTTAAAGAAAAATACACCCATCCAAAGTACTATATTTGTTATGCAAACTGTGCCCCAAATTTATCTCCAAAAACATAACATTTTTGGCCACAGCATTGTTTCTAAAAGCCTAACGGCAAACGCATGAACATAGGTAGCTGACAAGCAGGACAGTGTGCGCAACTTGGCACTGTGGCAGTTAAAATCCAGAAGGGTGACATGGTGACCTTGGCCTGTTGTTTACACGTTTCTTCTGCCTGATTTCTCACATACAAGGAATTTGACCTCACACGAGGCCATGGTTTTGTTTACAATTTTAGTACGTTTCAACTTGGATAATATTGCACTTTAACCAACTAAAATATATCACATAATCGTTTAATAAACTAAATCGGCTGATTTGGTTACCAATAACTTCAGCTTCGCCTAAAATTTTTAGTTTCTCTTCAACTGTGAAAGAACGCGATCTTTTACGGCTCATCTTGCATCGATCACCAACTACTAACAACACAGATGTTAATGTTATTGTTCCGTCGTGTCACAGCATCGCCGTATCACGTGTTCAGTATTGCTAAGATCCACATTAATGTTGCCAACTGTAACGATTACCAGTAGCCACATAAAGAAAGTTTTTTGCACGCCCAGTTTTTTAGTTGACATTCATTGAAAAATTATTACACAGAGAATGGTTAAGTGCTGTATGTTTGCGTTTTTAGGACCATAATGAACAAATTGTATTTATAGGTATTGTGTAAGCAAACTGTTGCCGCCAAGCGTGCGTGGGCATATACCACCGTGCAAAACCGACTCGCGTATTGCCTGCGTGCAAAAACATCTCAAGTGGCATCTGACCATGATACCACCCGCACCCTGTTTATGAAAGCCTAATTTTTGGAAAAAATGTGCGGGTCGTACGTGGGTAAATATGGTACTCAGATTCATTTACAAGTAAACTAAGGTGAAGTAATGAACTCAGTATTTATCACATGGGCATGCAATAATTTTTATTAATTATATGCAAATTAAAATACATTAACTGTGTTGTAAAAAGTGTACATTGTATATTAAAGTTGCTTGTTAATCTACATTTGCAAAAGAAAATAAATATATATTTTTTAATTAATCAAATTTTGAAACATTGCATTGTACGGATTTATCTAGAAACTACGACTGAGTGGAAAAATCAGTAAGTTATTAAGTACAGCGTAACCTAAGTGTTGGAACCCCTTTTATTCAGACCATCTCTCTTTAAAGATCCATATTTGAGGACCCGTAAAAAAAATCCATAAACAAGTTGGATATTTGAGTGAAATTATCTGAAAAATATGTTGTTACGCATTGTGTTTCTCTTGTCAAAAATTTTACACCAAGCAGTACATATCTTAAAATAGATACCATCCCCATTTTGATACATTTTGAGGTTGGTCAAAATCTATCAAATTTTCCAAACCCTCTATAGACAATCCCTAACATGAGGGGTCTTAACAGTGGGGTTCTACTGTATTGATAAGTAATGGCTGGGTTAAGGTGGTGCGCGTCACATGTGAGCATTGGTTTCATGAGGTGTCAAGTTAGAGACACGGGTTCTGTGCAAATGTTAATGAGGTGGAGTTTGCACTATCAGGTGCTTGGCTTTAACTGGTCCCTTGCACAGGGTTGGACGGGTAAGCTTTCTGCTGGGTATGGGTATGAAATCAGATGTTACACTGAGAACCCTCCGGGTTGCTGGAGTAGGTGCCAATACTGGTTTACCTTTTTCGGGCCTTATCCGGGGTCGACTGGTGGCTGGAAGCTGTTACTGCAGAGCTGTGCCTCTTCCTAGGGCTGCAGGCAGTAGGGTTGACTTCTTGCTGGTCATCTGGTGTATCTGCAGCTACTGGGCATCTGGGTGGGCGGCTGGATGCCGCTGTCTGGAAGCTGGTGTCTGTGTCACTGGCAGGCCTAATCGTAGGCTGACGACGACTAGATGTGGTGTTCAGACAGTCTTGTGGAGTGACTTGAAGAGGTTAGCTGGGTAAACTGTGGGATGAGACCTCAGCAGTTGATGGGCAGCTAGTGCTTGCTCTCGGGCGGGGATTGAACAGCTGAAGGCTGATGAGGTTTGGTTACTTAGTAACTAGTCAGTCTCAGTAGCTGTACCCTCCGGTCGCTCTACACTTTATACCCCCTCTATGGGTGAACAGCATTAACGGAAGGTTCTAACGTCCACTTCCGTAAAGCAGGGACAGGCAACGGTTTCCATAGCTAGAATGTACCCAGAGGTGATTAGGTCACTCCAACCGGTCGATCTATACACGGTGGATGGAGTGGGTTAACTGACTCGGGTGGCTTAACCGCTTTGTCGTGTAGTCTAGCGGTTCTACTGTACTGCGCACCAGGTACTCTTCAGTACCCTGTCCACAGTATGGGTGGCGTATGAATGTGTGGTGTTTGGCGACGCTTGTGCTGTCCTTGTTTAGGGGACGGCCCGCAGTCCTACACTAGAGTCGGAAATTAGTTCAAAGCCGTGGGCACCTGCTTGTCTCTTGAGGAATGGCACTTACCAGGATTGAAGGAGGTACAGTTTCACACTCGAACGAGTACTCCGAGGTTAGACTAGAACACATGTTTTATTCCATCCAGAACAAACACAGTGACCCGTACTATCTCCTACACTTTACCATGGTTACTACATAACCTGCGAAAGTTAAAGTTAAAGAAAGGTGAAGGAAGCCTGTTGGAAATAACAAGAGCAATCAACTATGTACCTAAGAAAACTGACGACAATAGAACTGATGACAATATTAGTCCTGAAGACTCGGATGTCACTACTGTAGTAGTAAGTAAGGTTAAGGGGGACGTAGACTCTTTGGGAGTAGCTGGTCGCTGGTATCTAGAAGACGTCTGGTTGCTGGTGGTTCCTCTTGAGGACGGTAGGCAGGGAGCTTCGGCACAATTTGTGCTGAAGCGAGCTTCAGAGAATTAACTTCTGTCAGCAGTGACTCCTCAGGGAGGAGGGGTTGGCAGAGAGTCCCAGTACTGGAAGGTGCTGGGGCAAGCTCCCACTGAACAACTGCTTCGTTCGGCACTCGTGTGTGGCATGCGAGTGTCTGACGCCTGGTTAGGGGCAACTTACGTGCCTTGTTTTGCTTGACTGTATATTAGAGGGCAATTAAATTGTGCGTACGTTAGAGGACCATTCCATATTTAAAATCAACAAAATTAAAAAAATTGTGGTGTGAAATTGGTACCAAACAATAATTGTGTCATGATAAAATACCCATTTAAATAATATTTCATCAACTTGCTTTGTGAAATAGTAATTTATCTATTCCAATATACTTGATGTGTGTATTGAAAAAATTTCAAACAGACTGTGATTTTGTATTTGGTAGTCTGCAAGCTCCGAAACTAACAAAATTGAAAACACAAATTACAAAAAATTGTGAGCATGTATTTCATGCTATGTGAGCTCAGCTGCATTGATGACCAACATTCACAGGTAAGGTTTTGTTCACGATGAAAAACGAATATGTACTTGACGTTTGCATCAAAACATGTACATATTTGACGTTCGCATAAAAAATGTACGTAAAACATGTACGTGTTAACATATGTGAATTCTAACCGTCTTAAATTCAGTCAATCACAAACTACTCTCAATTTTTGTAATAATTTAAAAGAAAATAAAACAACTATTAGACTTACACGCCCATGTTTAGAAATAAAATTTTGCCATTTTGTACCAGTCAATACTCTTAGGCGCTTTGTCATCTGACATGTTTTTTCGATTGTGCACCATGTCATGCGAGCAATAGATCGACATACAGTTGTATTTCTTTTGCAAATCTTTGCTGGCATTTACGTGATAGAAAATGTGTGAGAATGAATGTTATAGCTTTTATTTTTCCCTTAAAAGCAGATATCCATGTTATAAGTTGAATTACATTTTATTTTATGAATTTCACCAGGTATGGTTTATATTGAGTTAAATGTGTAGCAGCACCAAAGCCAGCCATATCTGTATCCGTTAAGTAATTTCAAATCACGTGTTACTAAAAGATAAAATAACGTCAAGAAAATAGTTTTTCTGTTGCAAAAATAAAAATACTTTGTTTGTGAAAACATGTCCCACAAGATAACCAAGTTGCTGTAATTTCCATGATAATTAAATCATTTGGGTTGATGAAATGATTTGGTTAGACCATGGCCGATTGTAACAGATACCAATTTTGGGTTTATCAGCCGATGCATTGGAATCGGTATCTCACCATCTCTAGATAAAAGGGTTTTGAGTGTTGCACTGAGCTAATGGAGAGTCTTGAAGACTATGCTGGACAGCAAGGTGAGCAGGTATATATACTGGGCAGGCGAAAACGAACTGGCTCAAGGGGCCTGTGCTAGCCCTATTTATACCAATCCATCCAGGAGCGAACGAGGGAGGGAGAGCAGTGGAGGAGAGAGAAACTTGTCATCCCGCTCTCAGAGCTTGGAAGGCTGTTCCAAGGGGCAAAACACAACCAGGTCGCCAAGGCAAGATACACGCATGCAGTGCAGGTTTCCTGCACTTGTGCAGCAGCAGATCTCTCGGGCCCACTTGTAGGTAACTGTGCTGATGTTTTGGGAGGCTGGCAATGACGTGGCTTAGCATGAGGGGGAGTGCAACAGAGGCTCGAGGATTCACAGATGTTGCCCGTGGCACGTCAAGGAATTCTAAACAGTATTACGTTTGACACTTCACTCAATATTTCTTACCACCTCTTGCAGCCTAGCTGTGTAATCTTAGTATATTAACTGTATTACCTTCTCCCAACATACGTAATTTATTAGAATTGGATTTTACAAACCTAATAGATTTCAATGCATGACTTAAGACAGAAACCACATCACTTGTTCCAGAAACATGTACTGTACTGTGTGCTTCAAATAATTATTCATCAATTGTTAAAAACACAACATGAATGCCTGAGTAAAATTAAGCATTGAAAACCTTAATCTGCTCATTGATTGAGACCCAGAAGAACTGACTTAACACTAGCATAAGATTATTTTCAATACTAACCATTATCATTTATGCTAATTTGTAGTTACCTCCAGAACCAGAAAAGTATAGATAGTGTCGGCACAAAGATTCGGCAGGGATTGGGTAATGTGCATGCAGTGTGAATTTGCAGCTGAACTGCAGAAGTGAAGGTAAGGTACAATAAATGTAGTTTTTGGAATTTGATTCAGGTGTGCCACTATTGGTGGAGGTTCCGCTGCATCCCAGCATCTCGGAAGGTGGAGACAGTGGGAAGCCTGTAGTTATATCTGAACCAGACAGTTCTCAGGTATGCACGTTTTGTAGCTGTACTTAACACTGGAGCAAACATAGGTTTCAAATTAAAGTTGGCAATAGCACGTTGAAATATAAAAAAAAAAATAGATAATTTTGCATACGAGAATAACAATTTTTCATGAATTTTGAGTTATTTAATGTATTTTTTTTACAGTGCAGATTTTTTTAGGAGTAGTTCAGAGTTATAGTGTCTGTGTCGCTGACTCAGAATCTGTAAAATTGGAAACAGAATTTCTCTAACCTTTCCCTTCTTTTTTCCCGCATGGCAATGGCCAATCAGAGTGTTTTCCTATGTTGTATGACCCAGGCAGAGCCTTAGTAAATGAGTCTGGCAGTACAGTAGTTAGTCAGCATTTTATGGCTACAGACTAGCATGCAGGGAGTGCACTGACCAGTTGTGCTGTAAGTCCCTGCTTCCAGCACAGAGAGCTGTCACATCACTTTCAGTTGAATAGAAGTGGGATAGGGAGTGCCTGCTGGGGAGTTCCCCGAGTACCGATCACTGCCTGGCCACCCTTCTCACTCTTTTGTCAACATGTGGAAGGTGTGGCAGACCAATATTTTAGTTGGACCCATTATTAGCCTACCTCCCAGCTATTGACTTTGTGTAACTTGGCTAGTGATTCCTGTGAGCATTTAAATTGACTGTATCCATTGCTCAAAATAAGTCTAAGAACAAAACAAAGAAACCAAAAGCCAGATATATCCGTCACACTGTCTCCTCTGGTACCGTTTCTTTTTGTTTCATTCAGGATTGCAGTTTGTCATTGTGGTCATTGTTGCTGTTGTTTACCAGTTTTCTTGTCCAGTTTGTTGCCTGTAGCTCGTTGATTCAGGTTCTATATACTGCTGGGTTCTTCTACACTTACTTGTTTTTTGTTATCTTGGATTTGTCTGGTTTTTGGTTTCTTTGTTTTGTTCTTAGGCTTAATTTCAGGAACAGATACAGTCCATTTAAATGCTCTCAGAAATCCCGCAACACCATTGCCATTAAACTTAGAAGATATTGGCTAGTGATAACAAGCAAGTCACTGGCTTATGCTGAAAGATTATCAGCCATTTGTTAATTGTACTTATGTTGAAGTATAATTTAGAAGCAGTTACAGCAGTAGAGCTGAAGTATCCTTCAGCAAAACTTGTATGACAAATGCAAGGCATAAGGAAAGTTGTACATAATAAGCTGTGTACACGCGTGAGAGAGGGAGATATATAGAGAGAGATACCACATGGTCATTAAAATTGCTGAGCATAGCTAAAGTCCATTCACGGTTACTTCCAACTTTCCTGAAGCCCTGCTAAAGTTCTACTTCCAGGATATTCCTCCACCCCATGCAAACAAAGCTTAGCCACGTCTAGAAAATTGCACCAAAGGGACTACACACCACATTCGTGTGCACTCAGTCTAATAATATTTTGCATCAGAACTATTTCTTACTAGGTACAGTGGAGTCTCCATTATCCGTCAGTCTCGGGACAGTCACCGTGACGGTTGAGAGAATAGACGGATAATAGAAATCCCCCCCTCCCCCTTCTAAGACACGACAGATACTAGCGATAATAATGTATACAATATTTAGCACTATATTTTAAACAGGTAGCAATCAATAGAAGTATGTACAGCACAGTATGTATTTGATATTAAATATTGTAGACTTCTGTTTATTATGTTGATAAAATAACAAAATTGAATACAGTACTATTATGTATATGTTCAGTAGTATAATCCTACCTAAAAAAGTCTGTTATTTTCCCTTGTTGTAATACTCCACAGGCTTTTGTTGCTGCCGTGTTGCATATCTTACGTAGGAGAAATATCTGTGTAGAGTCTGCCTCTTCTTGTTGCTTGTACCATTCAATGCACTTGGAAAGCATGTTTTCAGCCCACTGTGGCTAATTATTTTGGGGCAATCCTTGAGTCTTATCATCCTCTTCTTCTTCACTTAAACATTCTACCTCCTGTGTTGCACTTAATACAAGTTCCTCATCATTTAATATTTCAAAGCCTCCGTCAAATCTGTCAATTCCCAGCCATTCACTTACTTCACCTATTGATGTGTTTTCTCCACCTGGAATCCCTTGACACAGAAGTAAAATTTCCTCATAATTTCTAGATTCGTTTATGGCCTCATTCTCGTTTACAGTCTCAGGCCACAGTTTGTTGCAGCCCTTTTTTTAATGTTTCTTCTGGTATATCTTGCCAGGCTTCAGCGACCTTAAAAATTATGTCTTTAATAGTGTATGACCTCCAAAACTGCTTTACACTTATTAATTCATCCCCAATGCAAACAACTTTTTGAATAAAGCATTTTCGATTATGTCGCTTCATGCTTTCAATAATACCCTGAACCATGGGCTGAATTAGTGGGGTAGTGTTAGCAGGCAAAAAGTGGCACGTAATTTTTCCATCATCACTTTATAAGTCATGAGAAGGATGAGATGTTGCATTATCCATTATTAACATGGCTTCTTCAGGCAATCCCATCTATTTAAATGTGATTTTACATTTGGCACAAACACGCTGTGGAACCACTCATTAAATATATCCTGGCTCATCCAGGCACTTTTTTGTGCATAATATTTGGCAGGTAAGACGTTTAAATTCATATTTTTGAAAGTTGGAGGCTTTTTAGATTTCCCAATGATTAGTAAAAAATATGTCTACCATTTGCATTCGCACACACCATAACAGTTATGCTGTCTTTTTGTATTTTAAAACCAGGTGCAGATTTTTCCGATAGGAGGCTAAGGTTTTCACAGGAAGTGCTTTCCAATTTAGGCCAGTTTTGTCACAGTTGTAAACCTGCTTTCGGACCAAATTTCGATCTTTTATTTCTTTCATTAGTTTTTCCCGATATTCTACAATGACTGTACTATCAGCGCTTAGTTTTTCACCCGATATGTCCAACTGCCTTATGCCATGTCGACCCTTAAATTTATCCAGCCAACCTATACAAGCCTTAAATGAAGGATCCCCATCAAGTTTCTTGTTCATATCAATAGTTTTAACTATTATTATGGGCCCAGAAACTGGTATCCCTTGACTGCGGGCTTGAATGAACCACTGATACATTACTGTATCCAGTTGGTCCAGTTTTGCTGGCTTCATCGTTTTTCTTAGTTNTTCATATCAATAGTTTTAACTATTATTATGGGCCCAGAAACTGGTATCCCTTGACTGCGGGCTTGAATGAACCACTGATACATTACTGTATCCAGTTGGTCCAGTTTTGCTGGCTTCGTTGTTTTTCTTAGTTAGACATCTCTCTCTGTCGTTTGCATTTTGAAACATGACTTTCGATTTTATCTGCATCTTTCTTAATATCATCGACTGTCGTCCGCCCAATTCCATATAGCGGAGCGATACTCGTCGTGCTTTCTCCTTTACGCAGTCGTTTTACAATTTCAAGTTTTTGAGAAAGTCCCAATACAACACGTTTCCGTTTCTCAGACAGTATACTACACTTTGACAACAAACTGAGAACAATAACGTGCTGACTAAGTGACTACCGCTACTGAACTGAGTGCGAACTTATAAGCATAGTTGGCCGTAATTCCCGAACCGTTTAAGCTGTAGGCGTCAAATTCATAACATAGGCATCGACGCAGACAAGGAAAATTAACAAATAGTNCATAACTCCCGGACCGTTTAAGAGGTACTCGTCAAATTCGTAACATAGGCGGGAGGAGTGTCTAGGAATTCCGGTAGTGTGGGGAGGAAGACGGAACGATTCTACGAATGTAGGTTGTACACAAACAACAAACGTGAGTCATTCGCATTCCGCACCGCACAGAATGTATTTACTAGTTGTATGTATTATAGTACAGTATACGTATTGTTCGACTCAATAATGTGCTTCATTTGATTTAATTGAAGTGAGAAAAAAGTTATTTCATTTTTAGTTTAATAAGTTTGTTTTTTGTATCCAATTTTATTATTTTACTTGTTGTGTCAGTTTACTGAAGGTTAACAGAAACTGACGGTTAAAAGGGTGATGGTTAACCGAGACTCCACTGTATTACCAACACACCTTGTTTTCTTACCGTTTTTATTCATTATTAATTATAAAGGAAATATTATATTTTATAAATAAAATATGAGTACAAGTTAAATTAATATATTTTTGCATTAACATACTTGTGTTAACAAACATATACGTTTGTGATATTTTGGCATATTTAGGAAACATTCAAACGTGTCATAGACAGGGTGGTTCTTCAATTGTTAGATTCTAAAAGTGTGAAAAAACCATGAATAGACTAGTACTAGTTTAAGAGAAAGTTCTGGTTTGTACTGCAGCAGTGGTTGATGCCAATGCTCTCATAAGAAAGTTGTTAAATTGTGGTTTTAATGCTTCTTATGGGAGGAAGCTTTGAATCATTTTCAATGCTGCAGCACACAGTTGGATTATTAATTTAAGACTGCGGCCAGGGCCAGTGTGGCCTGTGGTGTCCAATAGATAGAGACATGAACTCTTCTGTGAATAAATCACTGAAAAGCGGTGAGAATAAATGTCAAAAGTGATGTAAGCACAATTATACATTTCTATATATATAATTATACAGTTAAAACATTTTAAAGTAAAAAAAAAAAACATTTAAAACAACAGTACAGCACATTTTTCAAATTGAAAAATCAGACTACTCTAGATACAGTTACTTTAAAGCAATATACATTTAGTGTTGGCAAGAAAAAAATATTTTTTTGCTACCTGGGCACAATTACCAATTGCTTGATGGAATGTTACAGTAGAAGTGAAATTTTTTTTTTTTTTGTTTTTCACTATTGCTGTTTTTTAAAATTGAGTCTCTGTGATCCCAACGGACTCTGCAATTGCAATATTTGCACAATAACACCGAACTATCTGTAGAATTATAAAACATGTAAACAAAATTCTTTTGTCCAATCAAGGGCATTTATGTCATGTTTTGGCATCACATCGTAAAAAATAAACAATTGGAAACTAAGTCCTCATTTTTAATACTCAGGCGATACATATTTATGAACTGGAATTTGGTGGGCAATATTACTTTCCATCACATACGTGGTTAAAATATGATTGATTTCTTTGGGTGCACCTCGGTTTTATCAGTTTTCGTACTTTTGACAAAAAAATCAATACTTTGGAGGGCAATAATTCCTTCTCTTTCTACGGATTATATGTGCATCTTAATTTAGAAAGTGGCGCAAATAACCATTGTTGCAATGAAAAATAACCTGAAACATGCTGTGAATAAATTGGTTTTCTTTTCAAATCAACTTTCAGGAAAATGTGTTATGTTAAAACCTTTACACACCACTTTTTATCTTTTTATAATCTTTTTCTCAAGTGTGTGAGTTTACTGCTGTGCGGTGTTGACTTGCTCATCGCTATGGTGGTACTGTATATAGTTGTCAGTATTTCACAAGATGTGAGTTACGCAACTGTGCATTGTCAAGCAACGGTAAGATAAATACAGCAATGCATTTATTGCATTAACTAACATTTATCTGACTGATTATTAGAATGGGGTAGAATTAGCTTCCGATTACAAGTTGTTGTTATGATCATTGTATCAAAATAATAGTTAACAATAGATTCAGCAATTTGTTAAAGTTCACAAATTTTGGTTGTGAACAGAAAAACAAGTGTTTACAATCATGGCCGTAGAAGATTGCTGTGTTTAATTTCGAACACAATCTTGGTCGTCGAATAATACCGTCGTTTACAATACATCAAGCTGATGTGGGGAATAGTATTTACACTGGGTATTTTTTTATTTGATTTTCTTTCTAACATGTGGAAGTTAACATCAGTTCCCGAAACTTGAATGCTGTGTGCTTTTTTATTTCAAGCGACAAGATAACTGGATTTGCATTGAAACTGCATGAAATGCCGAAATTCGTGAGTTCATAAGAAAACTTCCAAATTTGCAAAATAGAGATAATTTTTTGTGATCGCGAGAACATCATGTCTTTACCGATAGGTGGTTGCAGTGCACAGCCATCCATTACCTCAAACTTTGGTTAGAGTGTGTTGCTGTTGTTATCGGGAGTGGGGGAAGGAGGATGGAAATGGGAATATGGATAGAGGAGGAGGGGAAAAGATTATTTTAGTCAGCTCTTTTAGATAATCAGTAAGATTGAGTTTATGATATTTCATTAATTTTGCTCACCATGGCTGGGGGTATTCTGGGCAGATTTAAACACAGTAGGATGGGTGTGCCATCCCTGACTACATCCTGGGAAACTAGGGAGCACGAACTGTCTGGTTGCGGTTGCACACACACACACACACACACACTCTCTCTCTCTCCCTCTCTTTCTTTCTCTCGCTCTCTCTCTCTCTCTCTAGGGTACGTTGAGCCCAATGTCACCAGCCTCACTTGCTGTCGCATTGCCATCTGAGGATAAAATTACCTGCTGCTGTATCACCTTGGAAAGTCCTATGAATTAGAAAGATCAGTGGAGCCACTCAGCTAATCCTGTTTTAGCTTGGTAACCTACGTGAGTCTGACATCCAGAGGGGGGTTGAAGGGAATAGCACCAGACAACATTAGCCAAGTACTGGTTCGAGTTGGTGACCAGAGCAAGACAACAGAGGCAGACCCGGCTGAGAGTAGTTTAGCTTAGGTTAGGTAAAACATAAACTAATATGTACAGCTATTATGAAAATGTGGCATGCCATGTAGCAGTCTTTTACCATACATATCCTCTGTCCCTGGTGCTCCTCATAGGTAGGCCTCCCATGAAGCAAAGCACAGTCACATTCCATACATACTGCTGTTAGAGTATTTACCACTAGCCAATGTGTTAGTTTGCCACCTGGAGGCCAGCAACCTGCCTACCTTGATCCTCCTGCTTGAAAGTGGATAGACCCACCCACTCAGCGAAGAGCAAGTGGACAATGCAGGTGCTGATGGCGCATCTCGGCCGGTCATAGGAGTAGTTACCCCCTCCATCCAGCCACGTTGTTCTGCCCTTCGCTCGCAAGGCACTCAGGCCCTTGAAATATTGCTGCACACACCAGAATCGAGATGGTTCACTATGAAGTCGTCCCTCAGCCTGAACTCAGCCATATACAGCTCACGCTAGTTCGTTCTATTTGTTTGTTGACTTGCTTTAACCTGTTTTTTCAACACGTACTGATGTTTGCTATTGCTGGCACTATAGTCTAAACCAAGTCTTTTGAACCATCACCCCGAGTGGCACGTCCGCTTCGGACTTAGCGTTATAGGGTCTCTCTTGCATCGAGCACCAGTTTGTGCCCTCACTACAACTGTTGCTTTAGGAAGCTTGGCATACCTGTCCCTTGTCCTTCGTACACTTATTGAGCACAGGTTGAAAATTTCATGCCGTCACCCTTAGATGGAAGAAACATGTCTATCTTGCTTAATTTGTTTCTCATTTTGCTACCTTCCTTCTCACTTAACTCGCTGTTCGTTTCCGCACTTGCTCTTCCAGGGGCATGCCCGGCTGATGAGGAATAAAACTGACTACCATACCCTCTGAAGGATGCTCTCACTTGTCAGAGTTTGGTGTACTGGTTGCTGGCAGGTAATGCCACCATCCTGGTCACCACCATGGCAAGGAAAGGGAAATTCTTTCCTGGGATCCCAGTCCCAGGTTCGAGGAGACAAAACAAAAGAAGCTATTGTAGGGGTTGGACTCCGAGCAGGTCATGCCGCTGATCCCAGTATCTCAGCAGAGAACACTGAATCCAAGAGGGATGTTAAGTTCTGTAAGTGGTGACATTGCTCGCTTGATTATCCTGTAAGGAGCAGGGGCTCTCTCCCAGAGCTGCTATGTGCTTGAGCACCATCAGTCGGGAGGTGTACCTGGTCACACCACTAGAGACGCCACCCCTCTGGTAGGGCCAAGCAGGGTACACCCCATGGCACTGGCACAAGCAAGACTTACTTTCTACCCGGGTTGACAACACCAGCTCCTTCCACACCTACTAGATCCCATAATATTACATTAAATATTGTAATATTAAATATTTAATTACTTACCTTCTTTTATTTTTATTTATGTAACATCACTGAATTGCAGCAGTTGTTTGCATTGCAACTGTGTCCTTTTCTCGACACTAGATTGGTCAAAATAAGGCAGTAAAAGTTCTTACTGCCTGGTCCAGGTGCTCTGCGGAGCAAGGGTCTAATGCCCCAGGGTTTATCATAAGTGTGAAGAGACCGCACTACTGGGTATCGTGTGTGCCTGCCCTCTCTTGGAGCTAACCACTGGCAGCATCTGCATCTCCAGCCTGAGTCTAACTAACTGTCTCCGGGAGATTGTGACCGCTGCTGCTTCCTCAAGGCCCCAGTTTGTACATCTGTGGAAGATTTTTGCCAGTTAGGGCTCCTACATGACCTACTCTGAAGCCCGCACCTCCAGCGTTAGTACACAGAATAATTTAAATACTGCCCACCCAGCACCTTCTAAGAAGTAGGGTGAGTAGCGCGGACATCCCATTTACGGAGCACTGTTTTCCAGCTCTGAGGGTTAGGGGGAGCTAGACATCAGCCACCAGACTGTCTCAAACTGTATCCTGTTTGTGGTTTTACAGGGAAGTCTTGAAAGTTTTGTATTATAAAATCAAGTAATTACTTTAGGTTATCTTCATTGGAAAACACACTTATTTTTCATTTGTTTTTCTCATTAGCTGATAACAAAAACCATATTTTTTTTAATACTGGCAGTTTAATTATGGTGAGACACATATAGTTAATTACAAAAAAAAATTTCATGGCAGCGTTGAGTTTTGTGGATATCTCAATGGTTTGTTTTGTATCGAGTATATAAATGTGCCTTGAACTGTATAATATTCTGATGATTTGTTGTCCCTATCCTTATGATTTTTGTTGTTTCATGTACAATTTCATCATTAACAATTAGTAACCAGATATTGGTCACAAACAAAATTTTTCCAGCAGCTTTGTTTTCAATAATGAAAATGAATAAATAGAGATTGTGATAACACATTGAACTTGTAAATGATGTGTACTATCAATTTTTTTAATGCAATCAGCTTGTTTCATCTGTATTAGTATTTCAAAAACTTAAGTCATAGCTGTACGAAAATGTTNATTTTTTTAATGCAATCAGCTTGTTTCATCTGTATTAGTATTTCAAAAACTTAAGTCATAGCTGTACGAAAATGTTGGAAAGTTTATGATCCTGTCTGAAATTTCCCTCCGAGGCCCTCCTCCAGAGAGAGCTGCTCTAACCAAACCAGCCAGGTCCTGCACATTCTTCAGAGCTAGCAGTGGGAATTCCTGCCTTACTACTGACCATCCTGAGTTAGTTTCACAGATACTGGAACTAAGGGGCCTGTCGGCTTGAAGAGCAGACAAGAGCAAACAATTAAGTAGTCATGAAAACAACTAAACCCTAATTGTGGCTGGTAGTCCTGAAGGGACCCGGGGCACCAAGTGTTGTGTACGTGACGGGTGTGGTGTACTTGACGGAAAGTGTCAGGGGTAGCGACGACTATTCAGCTGCACTGGTAGAGAAGGTGTAGGGTGGAGAATAGTGGTAGAACTCTGAAAGCTCTCGGGAGAGTCCTTGGGAGGACTGTGGCTGTGAGTAGAGAACCTTAGCACAACTGATGCTAAGGTGAGCTACAGAAACAACTGGTGGTGTTGGCTNGACTGTGGCTGTGAGTAGAGAACCTTAGCACAACTGATGCTAAGGTGAGCTACAGAAACAACTGGTGGTGTTGGCTATTCTGGGAGGAGGGGTTGCCATAGAGTCCTAGCATTGGATGGTGCTAGGGCGAGCTGCCTCACCACAACTGATGTTTCCGCCAGGTCCACTGCATTACATTCTGTTGGCCGGCACGTCTTTCAGGTCCCTTCGCTTATTTTCGGCTGCCTACTCTGCTGCCATCTCTCGGCTGGGTGGTTTGGCCACTGTGCGGGCGGTATCTGCCGCTCGCTTAGCGGAAAACTCTTGCATGCCGACTGCTGCTTCTCTGTGGGATTACAAATGGTGGGGGCGATAACGTGACTTCCTTTTACTATGTCAGCGCTGGCCTTGGAGGTAGCCAGTCGGGATTTGACTCCCCCGTGGCACGGGACACGCATGTGATGATGCGAAGTCGAAAAGAATAGTAGATAGGAAGCTTTGTGCGTCAGCACAAACATTCCACCCCTTGAAGGATGTAAATTGTTGTTTTATTTGTGTTCCAAACTATTGCCTTCCTTAATCAGAGATGAACAGCCTAGCTCACATTTGGTCCTAGAGTCTTGTGTTTAGTCCACCGTTAACAGCTCTGTCCAATAATCCTTCATCCACCTAACGCAATTGTGTCACTTTACTTTTTCTCCATCATTATAATGTCAGAAAGTGTGGGGAAGGAGTGTCAAATTTGGCATAATATGGTAGCAAGTGAGTCTCGTGATAAACATATCATTCAAGGGCCAGTAACATTGAATGGAATATAACAACACTTGCATGCAGAAGTTAAATGTACATGTCTTGTGCAGTGCACATTGTAACAGAATGTTGATTTGAGCAAGCTTACAGCTGCCTTTAATTTGCAATGGTTGTGAATTATGCAAATGTCCACCTAGTCTTACCAGACCATCATCCAGGTATAAATTAAGTCGCCCTAGTGTGCTTGTTTTTCTATCTGCCCCCTTTTATAGATCTTAACAGTGGGGTTCTACTATATTACCTTAGTGTCATTTTTGTATAATGCTGGCCATTTAAGACTGTCTGTATGTGTTATGCAGTTCTGCAAGGGCATAGAAAGCATATTTTACCAGTGGGAGAGGGGGGGGATCTTTACAAAGGCATTTTATTACCATACCATCCCCTTCCCTGCCAGTCATCCTTCTGGGTTCTATACCCATGCCCATTAGTGAGTGAAGTAAGCCTTATGTTGACCAAACTTTTATTTTCAAATTGATTAAAAAATTTTTTTGCAAGGACACAATATGATTTTATTGATTCCCAAAGATTATTAATATTAGACAGCTGGTACATTTATTACATCTGTAGCCAGCCTTGGAAAATAATTAATAATTGATAACTGCTGAAACAATATGGTCAACTCTTAAAATCACCCCATCACGATTGAGTTACATTTTAAAAACTTGTTTTCAAAAGTTTGTGATCAAAATTTAAAAAGAAAATGTAATTATAGTAATTTTGGTTAATTAACAACTTTAACTTAAAAATTATACTTTATACTCAATGTAGAAATTTTATAAAATATTGTATAATTCTTGCAAAATCAAATTTTTATGGGACATTACTGTTAATTTACAAATAATAGTACTCTGTGCATTTTGTAAATACCACCTATTCTTATGATTGCATCAACAGCTGGGAAAATGTTTTAGCATTCCATAGTAGTGTACTCCTGGTAGTCTGCATATTTTTGTGATGCTCGTCTCATCCCAAATGNGAAATGTTTTAGCATTCCATAGTAGTGTACTCCTGGTAGTCTGCATATTTTTGTGATGCTCGTCTCATCCCAAATGCATAGCTTAAATATGTTTGTATTGAAGCAGAAGTAAAACAGGGTGTCCACCAACAGGGAAAAGTCAGGGGATTTTCAGCTGGGTCAGGGAAAATATAAATAATTGTTACCCTGCAAAAATTGTTCAGTCATGTTAATAAAGGATAATGTGTGACGGCTGTTGCCTGCATGAGTGCTGGATGGCAAATGGTACGTTGCGCGCTTGTGTGCTGCTTCGCCTGCTGCCCCTTCCCTCTCCTGCATGTCTCCATGACGTGATGCCGGCCAGCCATGACGCCACCAGGAGGTGTTTCCGCTCCGTGTACGTCTGAAATTGTTCCAGAAGACGACGACAAATTTGTAATAAAGGCTCTGGTTCTCCCCTGTTCTGGGAAACAGGCCAGGGACTTTATTAGGGAAGAAACAGTTGTTCCTCTGTTTAAAAAAAAGGGAGAGGGGGTGTGTTTCTCTACATCATTATTACAATATATGGAATCTTCATTTTTAATTGTTTTGTATAAAATAATATATATATAAATTGAAATGTCTTTATGGGAAAATAAAATCATAAGAATTTTATTAAAACTTTTAAATGCATTTTGTAATCCCATATTGGGAATTGATATTTTTGTACTTCAGAAAAAGGGGAAAATATATTTTTGTAACTATGTATTTTACTACTGTGCAAACCCCAGACTAAGCTTTATGATACCCTTTGATGACCCTTTGATGGTAGGGGGAGGGGGTTCTCTATTCCTGGAACCTTGACAATCGAACATCTTCCTGATGAAACAGAGACTGAGTCCCATTTTCATGTTTCGGCAGTAACCATCACATGTAGATGGAAAACTGCGCCACTTCTTTGTCAGTGCAGTCAGTTGAAAGGGGTAATCAATTTAGGAATTTTGAATTCATTGAAAATTTTTTGGGGTTGCTACATTGGTAGTTTGGGTTCATCAAACTATTTTGCTAAATTACTTCTACAGGAGCCATTCGTACTTCCTGGATTTAAAGTTTGGGAAACAAATCCCTGCAGAAAGCGCTTACCGATGCGGGTGTAACCTACAAGCTGGAGGNTCCTGGATTTAAAGTTTGGGAAACAAATCCCTGCAGAAAGCGCTTACCGATGCGGGTGTAACCTACAAGCTGGAGGACATAATCAAAGTCTTGCGCCACCTGATGTGTGAGCTGGTGAAAAAAGGAGGAGTTGCTGGTCAACATGAGGGTGAATCCGTTTCAATTAGCATTTTTAAAAATCTTAGTGATGGTTTCGAGGTGGCGCATAGTTTNGTCAACATGAGGGTGAATCCGTTTCAATTAGCATTTTTAAAAATCTTAGTGATGGTTTCGAGGTGGCGCATAGTTTGAATTTGGGCGCGTAGTAAAATTGCTTGTTCAAATGGCCAAAGCAGTTTCACTTAACATCTGCGAAATAGCAGTATTATATGCTGCCATAATGTTGATAAAGTGCCAGAGTCCTTGCAGTGTGTGGTAGGGCAAGCTATCAATGAGCGTATGTCCTTTAGCGAATTTTGTCAGGCTATTTTGTGGTAAACAGGTATGCCAGTAACTATTGCACACCAACACATGAAAATTTTAGAAAGATTGCAGTGTCATGGAGAATCAATGTAACATTTTGTAAATGAGACTATTACACTGGTAGAAGTTTTGGGTTTGCTATGTGTGGAAGCAAATTTGGTAGAAATTATGTTTTTTAACTTGTTAACTGAAAATTCTTTACATGTGCCACAAAGCCACAAACGTTGCACGAGTTGTTAGCGTTGGTAATTCAGGTAGAATTAACAATTGGCGGTTGTAAGCAAAAACTGGATAAGGACGTAACACCTAAAAGCCAGCATCAAATTTGTTTTCAGTCAAACCACCCAACGGCGAAATGTTTTTATAAGACCCTGTAATGATGCAGTTATAATAATTATTGGGATACTTGGTACAATTTCTTTCGTTTTGCGAGGCTTCGTAATATTTTATCAGTATTTAAAGTTATTGCAGTGGTAGAATGCTTATCGGTCATACGTTTGCTTTTTCGGAAATCTTAGGTTTTGTTTGCGTCAGCATTTATAGATAGAAGCTTTCCACCTTCAGTGGACATTTTTTCCTTCCAGAAGGTTCTAGAACATTGATTCTATTTTCACTACTAAGCAGTTCGACATGGCATGGGGAAAGAGATTCTGGCCCACACCATGCCCTTATTTGGTCATGTTTTTGGCACCCTGGGGCAAGGAGTGGAGGTAGGCAGGAGGCGACAAATACCCTGTGTGCCTACCACCCGCTAGCAGAACGGTATACCGAATCAGTAGTCAACCAGTACTCGGAAAGGACGCATTGAGCGTGGCAAATATCCCCCACACCAGCAAACTTTATTCTGCTGAATTATTACCGCCAGTGTGGGAGGTCGCTGCCTTTGAATTTTCCTCTTGCGAAGCAAGCTTTAAATGACGTGATTAATAATACATAATTAATTAACTACTGCGGCGCTGCTCTTTGTTTGTTTGGGTGAAACTAACTGTTCGTGACTCTGCATACTTGAAGATTGTATGTGAACTGTTTCATGTGAATCCTAACTAATATTATAAATGTGAAAGTGTGTTTGTTTGTATGTCCTTGGTTTTTGTCGCCCCGTGCCTACCCCCACTCCTTGCCCCAGGGTGCCAAAAACGTGACCAAATAAAAACATGGCATGGGCCAGAATCCCTCTCCACGCCATACCGAACTGCGTAGGAGTAAAAATATAATCAAACTTCTAGAACAAAAAATAAGATTTTCGAAAAATCAAACGTACGACCAATAAATATAGCTACAACGGCTTTAACTTTGAATCCTGATAAAATATTACAAAGCCTCGCAAAACGAAAGAAAATGAGCCAAGTATCCTGATAATTATTATTACTGCATCATTACAATAAATATATATATATATATAATACTCTTATAAATTTTAAATTTAGTATTTTATATGGGTATTTTTTTGTGCATACATATAAGTTTTTAAAAGCAACTCCTACCTTGTAAGAGTTGAAATTGGCTAAAGTTACGTTCTGAGAGTCGTTTTAAGTCCCTGGTGTATGTCTATTTTATTGCTGCCTGCTGCTATCGTAGAAACCTGTGTTCCACGTGGAAAAAAAAAGCTTGGGGTAACGGTCTGGCCAGCCAATGCCTTGGGATTTTCTGGACACATGAGCAACACCGACATGGTCAAGTTCAAGGGACAAAGAATGTGACAGCCTACACACATAAAAAATTTGCCTAAGTTTAACCTTGCCTTGGATTGCTGTTTCTACACGAGCGTCGTGGACATGGCTTACCTTTGGTGTGATGGGACCAGCTCAACTGACCATCTCGCTGCTGGGTGGCAAATTGTGTGCTGCTTTGCCTGCTGCCCCTCCCCTGTGCGTCTCCATGACGTGACGCCAGACAGCCATGACACCACCAGGGGACATTTTTGCTCCGTTTACATCTGAGATTGTTCCAGAAGATGACAAATTTGTATAACAGGCTTGTGTTCTCCTCTGTTTGAGAGACAAGCCAGGGACTTTATAAGGGAAGGAACAGTTGTTCCTTGGTTAAAAAAAAAGGGGGGGGGTAGGGGTTTCTCTGCATCATTATAAAAATATATGCAATCTTCATTTTTAATTGTTTTGTATAAAACTATATATTTTATATATAAATATATATAAATTGAAATGTTTTTGTGGGAAAATAAATTCATGGGATTTTATTAAAACTTTTAAAATAGATTGTGTAATCCCATATTGGGAATTGATATTTTTGTACTTCAGAAAAAGCGGAAAATATATTTTTGTAACTACATTGTCTTTTACTGTCGTATTTGCATGTCGGCAGAAACCGTAACAAATATAATTATAAGCATATGTGTTTTAAGATTTCAATTTTTAAGTTTGTGAACTGGCAATAATACATATTTTCCAAGTGACATTGTAGCTATACGTACAAAATAAAGTTTTTGTAATGGGCACTTGTGTAAAGTCAATAGCGTGTATCGCAAGAAATATTGATGGACTTAATAAAATGTTGTCCCTACTGGCTCAGTATCTTGCATTGTAATTATTTATCAGTCTTCATTAAGATCATATGGTTCTGTAAGCTGTGAAAAATATGGTATTGAAGGTTTTAGTATTCGTAAAAAAAGGTCAGGGAAAATGTTAAGATTCTAAGTGGACAGCAGGGAAAAGTCAGGAAATTCCAAAACTGCATTTTGGTGGACATCCTGTAAAAGTATTAACTGAACTAGTTATAAGATACAATATGAAAGGTATAGTAAACGAGGAACTCTATTATTGATTCAGAGGTCTATGGGAGTCATTTTAATTCTGGTGGGGGGTCTGGACCTTCACAGCTCCTATGCCTATGCAGTTCTGCCAACCTTTAGATTACTCTACCAATATAATAAATATTTTGCAAATTGCTGAAAAATATGGTACACTATAGTTTATAAAATTCACTGTCTTAATGCAGCTTTAGAAAGATTATGATGCAAACAAATTTGTGAAAAAGTAAATGGCCCTTAAAAAGTGGTACAGCCCTTAGTATGTAGGTCAGTTGCTATGTTAAACTAATTCTTTTATTGTGGAGGTTTCTTAGCAAATTAGTTTAGTCTGACATTTTTCATAAGAGCTTAATTGCATTGTCACCATCAATGTTGACTGGTATCAAATCTTGTTAAATGTTGTTTCAGACTTTGGCCTACAAGAGTTTGGCAGAGAAGATAATAATTGCGCTTAGTGCAGATAGATAACAGAAGAAGATTACGAATGCAATATTTAAATTGACTTGAACTTCCAGTTTCTTCTCTAGAAATTGGTAAAAGTTTGATAGCTGCAGTGAAGTGTGGTGTTGTGTAGTGTGAAAAACAATCTTTGTGCAGTGTTTAAGAGTTACGTTCCATTACCAGCCGATACAAATGAGCTGTTTGCAGTTAACTGAGCATTTTTGTAAGGCCTGTTTGAAGTCAACTTTTGTATCCTTCTACCACATTTAAAATTATCATCATGGACCTGACTTTGTTAATGTGTTGATCAAAGATGATTGTGAAATTGTTAGAAATGCAGATGTGTTTTTGTCATTGTCATTATAGTCATCATCTTTG